>CABFPE010000154.1:539122-550615 GCA_900660155.1 Hofstenia miamia | reverse complement strand
TGGTGATGTAGACTCAACCATCATTCTGGAAGAGGAGGAGCTGTGTTGTGGAGATCAGCTTCGGGCAGGAGCCCATGGAACAACTGAAGAGGAAACATCATACTGCCCAGTCACCTAAACAGTGATGGTTATTACCTGAGTACTTAATTAACGTAACTAGTTAGTAAGAAAGAGAAGTTTGATGGATCAACAAATGGGTAACACCTCACCCGCAGTTTACTAAGCATCCCTTAGCAGTGATTAAACACGGCGTAACCAGCTAGGTGGAGGATGTTACACTGGATAGCCAAACATTGGATTATATCTTTATTACTAATAGTAGGAGATTTGACAATAATCGACCAAATAAATGAATTTTTATGTACTGTTATTAAATGTAAGTGTAAGAAAATGCAATATATTAAATAATTGTTAAAGCCAGTAATTTTACAGTAATGGCTACCCTAATATTAACTTAATGCAGTTAGTATCAATGCCCTGTTGCTTTACTTATTCAATCTGACAAACACTTTACAAAATTGAGTTTAGGTCAGTTGTATCTTGAAATGAGTACATGCACTGAGCTAATGTAAGGTACAAATAATTATTTCCCATTGAGCTGAGATGGTGCAGTGAACTTGGTCAATTGTTAATGAAGGAGAGGAACTGTTGTGTGGAGATCAGCTTCAGACAGTAGCCCACAGATGATTGATGAGAAAACACTGCACGGCTTCATCACCTAAACAATGATGATTAGTACTCAGTTAACCTAATCAGTTAAATAAAGAGGAAACATCTAGCAGTCTATTAAATCAGTAAATCCCCACCTGCCATTTATCGAGTGATAATTACTAACAATAATACACTGTGCAAAAAGGGCCAGGTGGAGGATGTTACAGTGTTACTGAAGCTTCTTAAATTTCTTCTGCTTTAAACCTGTCTTGGTTGCCATATAGCATCTTCTACCAGGTTTTTATATACATTTCCTTAATTATTACAATATGTTTATTTGATAAACTAGTGGGTAGAGCTGTACTATTCTTAAACTGCATAGCCTTTATAATACTAAACTCCAATAACTATAATTAATGGATGATGTAACAAACACTATTTAGGTGAGAATACAGTGCATTATCTTTAACAGCTGTTCAATGGGTGGGCATCTGCCCAAAGCTGATTTCCAAATCAAGCAACAACCACTTCCATCCTTTAGTGTTGAATTGCTTCCAAATCTCAGCTCTGTGAAGCATATTATGTGTACCCTAACCTAGCTTAGTGATTACTTGAGGCTCAACACAATTTGACTTAGTCCAGCTTTGTAAAGTTTTCTCTATACTTGCAACTTTGATTGTTACTAGCTGCTTGTTTAAATAAATACATGATTTGCAATTACCAAAATATTGGCTTTACTTAAATAAGATAGATAAGTAGCTGCTTCCTAACCTAAATGTAGTAACTGATACATACAAGGTCACATTATTGGTCACATTATCATCATACATTGGGACCTAGTTTAACTACAAATAAAAAACCCTATGTTTGGTTTACAAGCCTTATATTGAGTTCATTATTGTTTGTACATGTAAGATGTGATTGGTAGTTAGCTAAATGGAAAAAAACACCTTAACTAACTTAAGTGCAGGTTCTTCGGTTGGTACAAGGAACCAAAAATCATCCTGTGTTGGGATCCTCACCACTACTAAACACTAACTGCTTAGCTGAAAATGATAATAATTAATCAAACCTTTGCTTTGCCAAATTAGTAGAATCAACAAATACTAATTGTTAATTCTTTCACTGATAATTTCTTAGTTGCATTATACAAAAATAATTAAGATGATAATTAATTTACAATCCATATCTAATCAAATTTTAATTTCATCTTAATTCTTCTCTGACTGAATTTCTTTCTTTAGCAGCTTGATTAGTTTTGGATTATGCTACAATAGTAATGAAATAATCAATGAGATGAATGATTTAGACAGTCTTCCAGAGAAGAACTATGATAAGGCGTTTCAAGCTGAAGGCATAGATGACTGAGTAGAAAGAAGAATGATGCCTCAGAGGGCAGCAAAAAGTAGAAATATACATGATGCATAAATATGGGATTTAAATTTACTAATGGAATTTATGAAAATCTGTTTAAGAAGAGAATACACAGAGAGAGAAGAACAGAAGAGCTGATGACATCAATGAAGAGAAGAATTGAAAAAAAAGAGCTCAAACTGGTTGTTGATTCAAAGGCAAAATTGATGAGAACAAAGAGATAATGAATAAAAGATATAGAGTGAGAAGGCAGCCAAGTAGTCCCAAGAGTCAATTCAAGGACACAGGGATGAACAGACATGAAACCTCTCCTGCTAATAGTTTGCAAAGCTGATTCAAGGGCAGGCAAACAACAAGTGTACAACAACAGTATAACTTTCCTTCCAGAAGTCCACAATGCCAATTCAAGGGCAGCTGGACATACAGAGTTCAAGAGGAAGGTGTAAGTGGGAGAAGAACTGCAGTAATATGAAAGAGATTCAAGGCAGATGATACTGCAACCAATGCTAATTGAGTAGATGAATGGAACCAATTCAAGGGTTACCAAGTAAAAACTATTAGCACAAGTTCAGAGCCTATCGACTGTGAACCAAACACCAGTGCAAGAATACTGCTACAAATTATTCAGGTTGAAAAGCTACATGCCTCCTCAGAGGGCATGATCAAATCAAAAGAGAGAGAAAAACACACATCAAAAATCAATTTAAAAACTTTACATCCATACTTCATGGGAACAATGAAATGAGACAGATCATTTCAAAAGTTATCACCAGAAACAAATGCACATATAAGAAAAATCACAAACACAGAGAGCACAAACCTACCAATTGTGCTAGATGGAGAAAACAGACCAATGGTAAATGTTATTATCAGCTACCCTAACAACATGAATGAAACATTAGACCATATCTGAGAGGTATGGTGCATATTAAATTTCATAAAGATTTCATATTTGTCAACAGCACAAAGCATAATTGCATATATCAAACAAATAGCCAGCATAGCCCCAAATAAACATCAACTGAGAAAACCTGACAATCATTCACATTCTAAAGCAGAAGGAGTTCTAGAAAATTAAATTGGCCAAACATTGAGAATAGTGAAAGTACAAAAAGTACAAATTGTTATAATAGTGAAAACCACAATGGAGCACTTACAAGATTTCTTATATGAGATGTGCATTCAAGTGCAAAATGCCTTTGTAGCTGAAAAGAAACCAACAGAAACAATGGTATTGGAGATAGTTAAATTCGACTTACAACTGGATTATTGGGCTCAGGTGTATAGGATATTGGTAGACCCATGCATAGCAATAAACCTATACAGGCAGGTGAAATCTATTGAATTAAAAATGGATGAAGAAGGGGTAGAAAAAGCAAATACATTGTTCATAAATTGCAGTCTAATGAGGTGACAGGAACATTTAAGAGAAATTGAAGATACATAGAAAATGAAACTAAAGAAGACAATGGAAGAATTGCCAACAATATTAATAGAAGTTCCATCTAGAAAATACCACAAAATGATTGAAATTGATCTAAGTGAAATAAATCAAGCTTATGAGCTAAGTGCAAAAAAAAGATTTCAAAAGCTTAATATTCAAGGAAAAGAACACATTGGAAGTCTGTTTCTGAATAACAATTTTGATATTGGTGATCTTCTTAACAGAAAACAAAGAATTGGAACTGCCAATATCAAGAAAAACATCGAGCAAACTTATGAAAGTGGAAGAAATTGCCCTATCACTGATAAACACAAACATAAAGAATTTGCTGCTTAACAGACATGTTGAAAGGATTGAGTCACCAGATAAGTTGAAAAACCCAACACAAATAATACAAAAGCCAATGGTGGAAATGGCAAATAAAACAGGGATATGTCCAAGCAAAATATCAATTTTTGACGAACCCATGAAGAAATACATGTGAGGTGCAACATCAGAAACATGATTGCAACAACTGGAGAAAAAACCATGGATTAACACCAAGAAAATTATAAAAAAGAAAATGGGATTCACCACAGAAATAATAGATATGATCACAATGAAAAAAGTACAGCAAATAATAATAGAAGAAATGAAAAGATATGAGAAAGATGCATGGTCACAAAAATGAAGAAAATTGCAGAAATGAAGGAGAAAGTTGGAATAACGGAATCCATTGAAATATTGGAGATGGTCACTAAAACACAATGTGAAATGCAAGTAGAAGATGAACTGTTAATGTCAACTCAACAGATTATTGCTAAGAATGCAAGAGAAAATCCATAACATCAATATCAAGAAATGGGGAGGTGCAAGCCCAGCAAGTACAATGGAGTGGATCAACATGGATGATGAAAGATTTTTAGTTGAAATAAAAAATAACAAGCCATACAAGAAAAAAATTACCAACAGTTGAGAGAGGAACAAACAGTAGCCATGATGAAGCTAATGTTTACAAAAGCATTCTCTAAGGAGAGCAGCTTTGGGCAGATGCCCAACCATTTGGGGTACTGCAGAGTGATTGTTAATGTATCTGTTAATTACAGTTATCAGAAACATTAGTAAAAGGCTAAGCAGACAGAGATAGTTAGATCACTGCCCACTGAATTACAATAGATCTAAAGAACTAGATTTAGATAAATTGACATTTGGCCTGGTAGGAGATGCTACTGTAAAATCACCAGGTTGAATCTAGAGAGAACTATGCCAGACGACTTAATTTCAAAGCCAAAGGTTGCTGAGGTGAACATTGACTAGAGCAACAGTGATTCTAAGTAAGTAACAAGAGAAAACAATTGAATTGAAAAATTTTTTCTATTTACAGATGATTTGGTGTGTCTCATATACAATATGTATTAACAATATGTAGAAACATACAACCAACTAGTCACTAGTGAGCATGAAATGCAGGTGAGCTGGTCAATGCCAGAAGACAGTATCTGACAAAGCTGCACTACATTACTGTAGCATCATCCAAACAAATAAAAAATAAGCTGCAAACGTTGAGCAGAGTGAGAATAAGATCAAAGAAATGATGATTAGAAATATTGTATTTAGATCAATTAGATTAATTTAGATTTATTTGTATTATGCAACCAAGAAACAACATGTGTCAAAAAAGAGAGATTAGTATTGGTTGATAAAAATACTTTTGACAAAACAAGGGCAAAATCACTTCCATCTTGGCAGAAGAAAAGTTTAAATTTGAAATTGACAGGTACTTTTCTGGAATTACTATAAATACGAATTGAATACTGTAAGCAATTGATAAAGAATTTTATTTGGAATTCTTATTTTGTTCTACTATAACAGTTTGAATATTTAATATGATGTCAAGCTAATTGAGTGGTGTTTAGTAGTGGTCTGGATCCATCACAGAGAATGATTCAAGGGTCCCTGTGCCAGACTATGAAAGTGCACATAAGTTAGGCATAGGGGTTTTTCTCTTGATTAGTCTACTAGCAATCACTTACTACATGTACTAAAATAATTAACTGTGAACAAATGGTTGGATGACCAAAACTTAGGAAATATATTAATACTATTTTAGATCCAAATTAATGACCAATGAATGGCTGATAAAGTGACTGTACATGTATTAATTTATAAATGTAAGTTAAGAAGCTGCTTGAAACTAACATATTTAGAAATGCCAATATATTTCGGTAATGGCTACATGTAATATCAAATGAGCAGCTAGTAACAACTCAGGTTGTGAAAAGTTAGAACACTTTCACAAATTAAGTTTAATTCGAATTTTGTTATCTCTTGAGTATGCACTGAGCTAGGATAGGGTACACATTAACTGTATTGATGAGCTGAGGTGTGGAACTCAATCAAATGGAACATCAAAGGAGTTGCTGAAACTGGATGTGGAGATTAGCTTTGGGCAGGTGCCCACCATTGATCATTGGAGAAATTACCACATGGCTTCATCACCTAAATAGTGAAAGGTTAACTCTGGATTACTTCACGTTAACAGAAACAAAAGCCAGGCAGTAGGTAAATCCTACCCGCAGAAATAAGACTAGTGTTATGCAGTAACAAGAAATAAATAGTAATAATGCCTGGTAGAGGATGTTACATTGCGACCATGACAGCCAAGAACAGCAATTCTTAAAAAGAAACTTTCAGTGGAACTATCCACATACAACGACAAGAGCTACAAGTTAAAGTGAGAGCAAGCAACAGAGAGTTACATGGAAAATCAAATAGTTAAGAGAGAGAATCACCCAAAACCAAACCAAAGCACTTTAACAGGATCCCGGAATCGTGATCAGATAATGGAAGACCACTAAATACCAAAGAGACAAAATGACAAAAGTGAAAAAAGGCAGTGCAAAGAAAACTGCAACCAAGGCAGTAACCCCTAGAACAATATGATCATCACCATACTTTGGTGAGAACTCAGCCACTGACATGGAATTGCAATCCCTCAATTCACATCCAGAAATGAATCACCAGAGACATACCCAACAGGAAAACAAAGTACTCTTAAAACATGAAATAGAACAACTAACCAAAAAAGTCAAAGAAATAGAACGACAAAACAAAACCATACTGAGTGAAATTAGGTTAAATATGGAGATGCTGCTAGATGAACAAAGCCAATTATTCCAAAATCCTCACCCACCAATTATCAGAGTCCAATAAAAGGTTTTTAGAACAAAACCAGCAATGGCAGAAAAGAAGTCAAGAACTGGAAAAAACAAACAGACAGCTAATCAAGGACAATGATCTACAAGCAGGAGAATTGGAACAACTGAAAGACAAATTAAGACTAATCCAACTCACAGAAGAAGAAAATAGGAACAACACATGAACCCATGGAATAGAATTCAATTCCAGAAAAGAAAGCAAGCTGCAAGCACCGCATATACCGCCTCAAAGAAGTGATATATGAGGAATTGGACAAGGACTCAGATGGAGAGAAACAAAAATTCATTAACAAAATTACAAAAGCAGTGACTACAGTAAAAAACCATAGGAAACCCAAATATGAAAATTCAATTCTAACACAACTGACAACAAGCAAAACTATACCTTGTAAGGCAACCCTACCCAAGTTCAACTGAAGAGTAGATGGTTATAATCCAACATTCACAGAATGGCTACAAATGTTTGAATTAACAATGGCGGAGTGCAAAGTGAGCCAACAGGTAGCAGCAGCAAGACTCCCACTATATATAACAGGGGCAGCCTCCCAACACTACTTGCTCCTAGATGCAGAAACAAAAAGAAATTACCAATTATTGATCAGAGATTTCATAAATTACTATGAAAATGAAAGTTTTAAAAATCAGTACCAAATCATTTTAAATGTGATGAAAATGAGAAAAACTGACAACATTCAGAATTACATGATACAAGTCAAACAACTATTAATGCTCAGTTCAAGAGAACAGATATTCTAAATACGATTTGTTCTCACACATTTGCAAGGGGATGCCACAAAGCATTAGAACACAGTTTGAGATTAAATGCAACGTAGATGACAAGTTTGAAAGAATGATTAGAAATGCAGTTGACATACAAGCAACCATTGAAAACAACGCCCGAATATATGAAAAGGCCACATGGCACAGAGAGGGATCAATATATAGGAACAACCTCAAACCACGCATCCCAAATAAAGCTTACACTGAAATGAAACCAGAAGAAATAATAAAAGTAAAAGGAAAAGAATGGAAGACTAGAAAGGTAAAAGAGAAAGACGTCAAGTGTAACAGTTGCACACAGAAAGGCCACAAAAAACCAGACTGCCCAAAGCAGATAAACATAATTGGGGATGAGGAGGCCTACTATGATGAGGAAGATGTACTGCAGACAGAAGATGAAATGGACGAAGTATTGCTAACCAACAAGGAGTCGGAAAACTAGTTAGAGTGCTGATTCAATATACTGTGCATCAATAATAATCCTGACAAATCTTGACACAATAAATATGATAATGATAGCGATTAATGGAGTAATGACTAAAGCAACAATTGACACCAGAGCAGCAATGTTGATAATCACTGATGAATGCACTACAAAGCTAGGATTTAAAAAAGAAGACTTGAACAACTGTAACAAGAGACTAATTAATGCATCAGGAGAATATATCAATATGAAAGGAATGATAAACACAGTACAGATGAAAGTTGTGAACACAACATTTGAAAAATCTTTAGTGGTGGTGGACAAACACAACAATCTGTTGCCATACAAAGTCATCCTAGGTGATGACTTTCTGACAAAGAATGGATGTGTTATCAACTATGCCAACAGAACTACAAAAGTTAGAAAGGAAGAAATGGAGATCAAAGAAGAACAAGGGAAACAGAAAACAATCACATTTCAACTGCAGGAAGATATCCACATACAGCCACACCAATGGAAGATGCACACAATTGAAACTGAGGACACAGTAACAGCCAACATAATGCTATATGACAAAGAGGCATAAACACCAAACAAGTATTGATGCCATCCAGCATCTGTACAATAAAACACGGAAAGGGAAGAATACTGATCCTTAATTCTACAAATTGAAATGTTAACCTGAAGAGATCTTAAGTAAGAATATATGGAAAGTACACCAAGTTGAACATCAGACTCATCTGGAAGGCAATTGAAGACAATGATGGAGCAAGTAATTTGCATGGTCATCTCAAGGACTTGCAAATGAAAACAGATAGTACTCCACATGGCTGATGCAAGGGTGAGTGGAAGAACACAATCAAAGTTGCGAGTACTCCCAAAAGCTGACTCAAGGGAATTTGGACAAAAGCAGAAGAGGAAGACACATACAGAACACCTGAAATAAATAACAAAGACTACCCACATTTAGAAGAACAGGAGATCACACAACTAAGAAATTGCTAGAAAAACATAAAAATATATTCAACTACAGAGAGATAAGCATTGGGCAGGCAGTGGGCGAGAAACACAGAATAGTCACAACAATGGACAAACCAATCAAGCTACCAGTCATAAGGGTGCCTGCGCAGATGAAAGATGAATATAATTGCATATTGGAAGAACTAATTGACAACAAAATTATCCTCCCAAGTGAGAGCCCATGCGCAGCAACAACCATATTTGTAAAGCAGGCAGATAAGTATCACCTATGCATAGATTTTGCAAATTAAATAAAGTGAAAAAAAAGGATTCATATCCTCTAACATTGATAGAGGGCAAGTAAAATGAAAGAGGCCTATATTGAGAAGACAGCATTCATATATCCATATGGGCTATTCAAATGGATATATATGGCGTTCAGACTGTGTAATGCACCAGCAACCTTCCAGAGGTACATAATGAAGGTATTACAAAATAAGACACATAGGATGGAGGAAGTGGTCGACGCCTATATAGATGACATCATAGTGACGAGTGACACAATCCAAGAACATCTGGAGAAATTGGAAAGAACGCTGACAATTCTGGAAAATGCAGGACTGTGAATTAATGGGAACAAATGCGACATTCTAAAAAAAATAGTATTTCTTGGAAGAACTATAGAGAAGGGTAGGATATATATGAAGGACAACACCAGAGAAATGATCTGGAAAATAGAAAAGCCAAACAACAAGAAAGACATACAGAGGATTATGGGATTCTTCCATTATTACACATTATTACAGGACTTTCATTCCGAATATAGCTGGTAAAACAAAGATGACCAGATTAATGAGAAAATCAGTACCATTCATATAGACCTGGCAGGAACAGGAAGAACTGGATAATATCAAAGAAGAACTGGCAAAACTACCATCCCTCAACACACCAGACTACAATGAACAATTCATACTAGATTGTGACGCAAGCAAAGTAGCAATCAGGGCCACACTGGGACAAGTTAAAAACGGAAAAGAGGTACCCATTCAGTTCTTTAGTCGCAAGCTGAGAGCAAGCTAAGAAAATTACGGATCTACCAAAGTAGAGATGCTCACATTAATTGAAAGTATCAAAAAACTCGACACTTTCTCATCAGTAGAGAACTTAGGGTAAGATCAGACAACAGTGAATTAGCTTGGTTGAAAAAGTTTTCTGGAGATACGTCTGGAATAGTGTCAAGATTGATCAAATATTTAAATGAGTTCACATTCACAATCAAGCATCGGAAATTCACGTTACATAACAATGCAGACTTCTGGACATCACTACCAGAATATCAGAGAGACATAGTAAAAATAGACGGAGAGAAAAAACAATTTCACTTTTTGCCACACACTGAGTATGAAGGACTGCTGGAAATAGGCATGGATAAAAAAGGCCAAGCTGTGCTACCAATACTAATGAGGGAGGAAATATCTGAAAAAGAAATAGTGGACAAACAGAGAGACGACATAATCCTTAGTGAAATCATAAAAAAAAATAGAAGAACCTCGGACAACACTATCAAAATTAACAGCAGGATACTATGAATGCTACAAGTGGAAAATCTACAAGAACAGATTACTATACGTCAAAGCCAACAATAACCAGATCACAATACCAGACTATTTCAAAATAGAGTTGATAAGGAAGATACATGAGAAGGGCCACCTGGGAATCACACAGACGGAGAAAACCTTCAATGCAAGGTTTATAACAAAAGCTGTGAGGAAATTTACGGAGGACATTATCAATAAGTTCACGACATGCCTCCTTAACAACAAGCAACATTTTCCGACGCAAAGGGCGCCAATAGAGAAAATTATTGCAACACAACCAAATGAAATAGTCCACATAGATCTGGAAATGTTATCGAAAGAAGCAGAAGGCTATCAATATCTACTGGTGATGGTAGACAATTTTACAAAATATGCAAGAATGGTCCCAATGAGGAATACCACGGCAGAAACCACAGCAGAACTGGTACTAAAAGAATGGATACTATGACTCAGGCCGATGGAAACAATTGTAATGGATAAGGGGCCCTAATTTGGGAGTGGAATTTTTCAAGAGATGGCAAAACTCCTGGAAATTGCAAGCAAATGAACAACAGAATACCACCCACAGGCCAATGGAGCAGTGGAGCAACTCAATCAAACACTAATCAAATTAATCAGAGTAGCAACATCAAGGATAGGGGGAAGCAGATGGAGAGAAGTCATCAAGATGATCGAATACTATTACAATACCTCAGTACACGCAATGATGGGAGACTCACCATTAAAGGCAATGTTCGGAAGAGAAGCAGCGACCCCACTTTCAATGCAATACACTATCTACATTGGAAAGTTGGACACTGAATACATAAAACAACTGAAGAACAGAATCACAGGAATCCATGAAACGATGTGCCACAACATAAAGAAATCAGCAGTGAGACAGCTGCGTAATTACAATAAAAAAATTTATGGTCACACACACACAAAGTAGGAAATAAGGAATACGCGTTCACACCACTCAAACTCACAGACACAAACCAAGTCCAGAAGTTGAAATCAATATGGTCTGGCCCTCACATGATAACACAAACACTACCAAAAAATGAATACATGTTAGACAACAAT
>CABFPE010000154.1:495703-511648 GCA_900660155.1 Hofstenia miamia | reverse complement strand
GCATTATATTTATAGCACTTTTTGATAAACAATTAAACACTCGACAAGTACCTGCCATTCTTTCTTGTTGACAGTTTTCCCTCGCTTTAATATTTCTGTTAATTTTACGCAACATCAGCTTTAATTTGACTATGCTGTGTGACCATCTTTTGTTTTGTCAAATACCGTCGAGTATAATTTTAAGTATTAACTGCACAATACATTTTACAAACTGAATAATCAATCCTATCATGATTTACAATTAATCATTATAATCAATAATAATTTTAGTCTTTGTTTCTTCATTCTTTTCCTCTCATCCTGACCAATCATGATAGTCTTGATAGATTATGTCACAATTGTTATAAGATTGTGAAATATATATTGCTGATATGTTATGATGACAATCATCAGTGAAATGATTTGCAATTTTATTCTGTGTGTCTTCTGGGGATTTACAAGGTCATCAAAGATAACTATTTTTCTACCTGTTGTTGAATATTCATTAGTGTATTTAAAATTCTTCTAAAAATATTTCTAAGCATTGTAGCCTACTTTATCTGATATTCTTTTCATTTTAATTAGATTTTGCATTTTTTCTTGATGAAAATTTTTAATATAGATGTATAATTTATCAAAATATATAAGTGGTCTTAAAATCATATCCATTAATGAATTCATTTTTCCACATCCTGATTTTCCACATATAAGTATTCTAAAGTCTTCTGATAAAACATCTACTGGTGATTTGTCATTTTTAAGTTCTTGAGTATTATAATTAACAATGTTCATTATATAAGGAAAAATGAAAATCTTTTATCTGATATTAGTTTCACTTCTTATTAAATAAAGATGACAGCAAATTTAGCTTACTGTGTTAAAGAAAAAAAATTAACAGACTCTATTCCAGGCTCTGGACAATGGATAAAAACAAAAAATAGAAGAAATATTTTGAAATCAATTTGGAAGTAAAGTTGGAAAGGGAAGTAATGCTTTTTATGGTGGACAAAAAGTAAAGAATTTACCTGTGGTTGTTGGTGCTCTAGATATTCAAAAAGCAATTGGTTACCCTCCAAAATCAAAAGGAGGTTTCCAACTTCCAAATCATAAATAAACTGTAACATATAATCCTTTACAGAAATAATTGAAAAACAACCATATAATCAAATTGATGCTATTTCTAGAGAATATGACCTATGTTATAACAATTCTAAAAAGGGGAAGCTAGCTGTGACAAACAAATGTTGAAAAATTTAAGAAATCTTAAACCAAAGAATATCTGTGAAAGATTTGATAAAATATTAGTTTCAAATGTTTATAGTACAAGACATATGTTAGGTTGGGGAGTAAAGCAAAAAAACCTCTAAAAGAGAAAGGGTTGTTTCCCCACAGGAAACATTAGCTAATAAACTTCACAAATCAATTAAAAGAAATTTTAGAAAAAGCCAGGTGATTGTAAAACATGTAGATGAAATTTGGTGTGCTGATTTAGTTGGTTTGCAAAAATTTAGTAAATTGAACAAAGGTTTTAAATATTTGTTGATGATTGCAGATGCATTTTCAAAGTATGGGTAAATTATTCCACTAAAAGATAAAATTGGACCTACTGTTAGAGATTCATTAAAGGGTGAATTACATTCATCCTCCAGAATTCCAAAATTTCTATGGGTTGATAAACGAAAGGAATTTTATAATAAATATGTTCAAGAACTATGTTACAAATATAAAATAAAGATGTACTCCACAGAAAATCTTGAGAAAAATTCAATTGTTGAAAGATTTAATAGACAATTAAAAATAAAATGTGGAAAGAATTGACAAAGCAGAATCATACTTCCTAAAATATTAAATGAACACAATAGTACAAAACATAGCTCTATAAAACTGGCTCCAATTGAATCTTCCAAAAAGAAAAATAAAAATGA
This sequence comes from Hofstenia miamia, assembly GCA_900660155.1. Classification (NCBI taxonomy): domain Eukaryota; kingdom Metazoa; phylum Xenacoelomorpha; order Acoela; family Hofsteniidae; genus Hofstenia; species Hofstenia miamia. The sequence goes on along the minus strand of CABFPE010000154.1, from coordinate 509,744 downwards.
AGATTACAACAATTTGTACAACAGGTTTAACAATTTGTACAATGCCTTTGAAATCCTAGATGCTAAAGAATCAGAGAACAATGTTCCAATTGTGCTTCAATTCCAATTTAAATTAGGTGATAAAGTGAGAATAAGTAAACTTAAAAGGGAAGTTTTTGATAAAGTTATACACCAAACTGGACTGAAGAAATATTTATTATTGATAAATTTAAATTAACAAACCCTATAACATACACATTGAACAATTTAGCTGATGTAGAAATAAAAGGATCATTTTGTGAAGAATCTGATCATGAAATATTTAGAATTGAAAAAGTGTTAAGAAAAAAGAATGGAATGGCTTTGTTAAATTGTCAGGATATCCTGTTAATTTAATAGTTGGGTAAAGATCAAAATATATAAAACATTATTTTTAAAATTTTTTTTCTGGACAATGTATATACTGAGATGGTAACAAGAAAAGACATCAATTGTGAAACTTGTAATTTAACAATTAAGAAAAATTATAATGTACATATTAAAAGTAAGAAACATTTTTAAAATGTAGAAAAAATCATGATTTTACAATTAATGGATATATTACAAAATTTAAATAAATAAAAATTATGTTAATGCAATTGTTAAGTGTAAGGGTACTCTTAAAAGTAAAGACACTTTAATTTTATTTTCAAATATTAATACATTGTTTACAAAAACATTAATAATTTTAATATAATCAACCAAACATTAAATTATAACATTTCATTTTCTTTAAAATTTACAGAAGGTATTGCAGATACACTAAGGGAAGTAATAGTTCCTTATTAATTTAAAATGAAAGAAGTAAAAGCTAAGCATGCAGTAAATAATATTAATATTTCCTCTAAATTAAAAGAAATTATTGATGTTTTTGAAAAATTAGAAGGGTCAAACTGGGTATTCATTGGAGTGCATAGTATAAATATTAAAATATATAAAATTTATTAGGGTGGAACATATGTTAAATTACCAATTAAATATTTTTCAATTTTAAATATTATTAATGATTATGATAAGTATTTTTGTGATTTATAATTGCAGACCAACACCCTAGTTCTAAGAATCAAAATCAAACATGCATTTCTGAAAAATATTGTTACATCCTCTACCAGGCATAGTCATCCATTTCTCCTTGCAATTTCATTAGAACCAGAGCAATGTACTTGTAGGTAGGGATGTACTAATTTCATAGTGCTTCACTTCCATGACTTTAATTCCATTAACTATAATTATGAGACATTATCATGAACACTATTTAGGTGATGAACCCACACAGCATCTCTTCTAATCATTGGTAACTGGCCATCCGCCTCAGGCCAATCTCCAGTATCACATGCTCATATATGATCCAGTTGGTTGAGTTCCACTTCTCAGCTCATTGATATAACTTATGTGTTCCATATCCTAGCCCAATGTATACTCAAAACATGACACAACTCAACTTAATCTTTATTTGTAAAAGTGTTTCATGTATTTGCAACCTGACTTGTTACTAGCTGCATAGGTTATATTATGTATAGCCATTACCAAAATACATTGACTTTAATAAACTAATCTAATATATAGCAGTTTCCTATCCTACATCTAATAACTGATACATGCTTGGTCACATTATTATTTGCATTGAATAATATAAATACAAGTGCCTACATTTGGCTTGCTAACCTTATTCTGAGTTTGTTATTTCTAATACATGTAAAATATTAAATAATCAAAACATAATAAGAAATCAATGTAAGAATTCTGAAGAAATTTCTTTATTAACTTTTACAATGAAATTAAATCTATTTATATTCACTTGAAAAAATACCTATTGATTTTGAATTTTAAATCTATTGTCTAACAAGATGGCGGCTAAAAATAATGGAAGTGATGTTTCCCCCCCTTAATAAAAGAAATAAAAGCTAAGCATGAAATGAGTATTATTAATAGTTCCTCAGAATTAATGGAAATTATTGATGTTTTTGACAAATTAGAAGGGTCAAATTGGGTATTCATTAGAGTGAATTGACAATGTTGTATTTAAAAGTTGATGTCCTATTACTAGCAGATATTTTTGAAAATTTTATTAAACTTGGTAAAGAAAAATATGATTTTAAGTTTTTAGAAGTAAATAAGGACCTAATTTAGAAAATAATTGGAACTTCTGATAACAGTCCTATTGGATATTTTATTGATTGTTGATTATCATATCTGAATAAATTAAAAAATAAAACTTTCCATTTTGTCCAGTTAAAAGAAAGGTACACCCTTCTGAAAATAGTGAATATCAAAATCAAATTGCTCTTAAAAGTGTTTATCCTACACCAAAGCTTATTTGTGATCAATAAGATAAAATATTCTATTTTTGCCATTATAGGCTATTAAAGTTATATCTAAAATGGGCATGGAAATGGGTAAAGGGCACAGAGTAATTTCATTTAAACAGAAAAAAGTGTTAGAAAAATACATTGGCCACAACACTAACATGTGTTCAAAAGCAAAAAATAATTTTGAAAAAGATTTTTATAAACTTTTAAACAATGCTTTCTTTTGAAAAACTTGTGAAAATATTTGAGGAAAGATAAATGTAAATAAAACTGAGACTACTGAAAAATTAATTAAGCATCAAAGCAAATTACAATTTAAAACACATTCTGATTTTGACTATTTTCTAGTATTTCATTAAATTGAAGTTTGATAAACCAATATATCTTGGATTAACTGTTTTAGAACTTTCAAAATTGTTAATGTATGAAATTTATTATGATGTTTTACAACCATTTTTTGGTAAAAATAATATTACCTTGAAATATATGGATACAGACAGTTTCATTTTAAATATAAAAACTAAAGATATAGTGAATGATTTGAAAACTCTTAATGATGATTATGAATTATTTGATTTTAGTAATTTTGATAAAAATCACCAATAATTCAATGAAAGATTTAAAAAATTCCTGGTTATTTTAAGATAGAAACACCTGAAAGTATATATTTAGATGAGTTTGTTGCATTGAAGAGTAAAATGTATTCATATAAAGTTAATGATCAAAGTAAAAACACTTTGAAAGGAATAACAAAAGTGGAGAAAGAGAAGTTAACTTTTAAAGAATATAAAAATTGTTTAGAAACATATAAAGTTGGTGTTTCAAACAATTATACATTGAGAAATAAAAAACACAAAATTAGTTTACTCTCTACAGAGAAGTATTCTCTCTCACCATTTGATGATAAAAGGTATTACTTAAATAATAATGAGAGTTTTCCATATGGCTTCCTTTAAATTTTTAAGGATTTGTATTTATTTTAATCATTTCTGGTTGAAATCCAAATTTTTTATTTAATAAAATTTCGTCTTTAAATGGTACAATATTACCCAGGGAAAAATATATTTTCTTTTAAGGAGAACTTTGTTCTCTGTAGTGAAACTATTTTCACTCTTATTTATATATACAAATGACAGAATATAAGAACTATAACTTATGGTTAATTAAATAAATTGAAAAAAAGTATTAAAAACTCAAGTCCCATAATTTTAAGAGTTAGTAATACTAGCCAAGGAACTTCCCTTCCATTTCTTTTAACTGAAAGACAAATAAACCAATTAGAAAAAGCTAAGAAAATAAATAAAGCTTGTGATATTAAATTTTCTGCAACACAACTTAATGCAATAAAAAAAATGGTGATGCTCTGGCACCCTTACTTATGGCAGCTGCTCCATTAATTGGAAAGTATGCAGTAGCGCCATTAGTTACTGGAGCAATAGGAGCCTTGGGAAGAAATTCAGTCAATAAACTATTTGGAAAGGGTTTAAGACACAAAATTCCAGGAGAAGGTATTCAATTAAATACACCTAAAGGAAATGGAATGCAGATAAAAAAACTATTATGTTTAAATTTTAGTAATCCCCTTTCAAATTATGATATTTTACAATTTATTAAGATTATCAGAAATTTTAAGTTGAACTATTCAAGAAATAATTTTAAAAATTTGGGTTTTGGATTTTATGTTTGTAATTTAGACTATTCTTCTAATACAGGCACACATTGGATAGCATTTTATTATTTTAAGGATACCAAAGTATCCACAGTGAATGCAATTACCTTTAAGGATACCAAAGTTTCTGCAAGGAATGTAATTACATTTAAGGAGTTTGACTCTGTCAATATTGAGTATTTTCATAGCTTTGGACTACCTCCATTTCAAAGTAGTGAAATACAAATGTTGGAAAAAATATTTCCTTTTTTTCTTATATAAATGGGATTTAATAATAGTGGAATACCTGAAGCTACACATTCTTATCAAGAGGGTTACAATAATAACATAGAAACCAATGTTATACTCATAAAATACAAAATAAATTAAATTGAAAATAATAAGTTAGATATGTCAGGTTATAGTCTTTTTAATAGAGATTTAAGTAATTAAGCTGCTAATGTTGATTGGAAAGAATGAAGAATAAGATCAAAAACAGTTGATTGGAAAAGAATTGTAAAAATTTAAAATCAGCTTAGATTAATTTGTACTATGCAACAAAAAAACAACAAGTGCCAATTATGAGAGATTATTATATGTCAATAATAATACTTTTGTCAAAACTGAGATGGTGAAGTCACTTCCATTATTTTAAGCAGCCATCTTGGCAGATGAGTAGTTTAAATTTGAAATTGACAGGTACTTTTCTGAAAATACTATAAATAGATTAAGTTTATTGTAAACAATGGATAAAGAATTTTTTTGGAATTCTTATATTGTTCAATTGATATGGTTTGCTTATTTTTTAATATGTCAAGCTAAACTACTGGTGTTCAGTAGTGGTCTGGATCCATCATGAAATTGATTCTAGGGTCTTTGTGCCAAATCATGAAAGTGCACATACATTAGGTATAGGAGTATTTCTCTCATTTAGTTGCCTATCAATCATTCAGTGCATATACTAATTATAAAAAATTCTAATTATGGTTGGATGACCAAATCTAAAATTATATCTATAATATTTTATATCTACATTATTGACTATAATGCAACTGAAAAAGTGACTGAGCATGTACTACTTTTTAAATGTAGGTTAGGAAGCTGCTGATTATTAAACTAATTATTAAAGCCAATATATTTCAGTAATGGCTACATGCAATATTAATAAAGCAGCTAGTAACAAGTCCAATTACATTATCATGAAACACTTTTACCAAGTAGAATCAAAGTCGAGTTGGGTCTTGTCTTGAGTATTCACCAAGCTAGGATAGGTTACACATAAGTTACATCATTGAGCTGATAAGGATCCTTGGTGAACAAGTGACACTGGATGTGGAGATCAGCTTCAGGCAGTTGCCTACTATTGATCATTGGAGAAGATGCTGGACGGCTTTGTCCCCTAAACAGTGAACAGTTAAATCTAGTTGTATTGTGTCAACAGAAATATATAAGAGCTAAGCAATATCTAGTTAGTACATCCCTACCCGCAAATAGATAATCAATGTTATAAAGTAACAGAGGATAAACAGTAATGGCTAGTAGAGGATGTTACACTCATGCAATATCACAATTTTCTTTAAAAAAATATGGTTATTTGGTTTGGTAGAAACTTTGGAAACTACTGGAGCTGCTAATAAAAATCAATTTTTTAAAAAAGAAAGATATGAGCAAGATTTAGATTTTCCTACCTATTGTGATAAAGGTTTTGACAAAATTTCAATAGCAAATGGTTATATTTATGTTAGAGATGCTCATAGCTGGATTTCACTTTCAGGAATTTGCATCCTATCAGAAAATCACTATAATATACTACATTTAAAAAATGATGTATACTATATGATAATTAGTACTTTTGTCAATTTTAGAGGTAAATATGTTTTTAGAACTGTTGAGACTTTGTCTAGCAACTTGACTTTATTTACTTTACCAAAAGAAGTGTGGCCTCCAAATATAATAAGAGTTGCTGTGGTTTCTGAAATAACAAGAGATGTTTATATCCAAATTATGAAATTTGGTGTATTGTCTATGCACAATTTAGTTCAAAAAGAAACATTTGTTTCCTTAAATAATGTATATTTTGACACAACTGATTTGTTTTTCATTGATATTGAATTAAATACTGACAACTGTGATAATATTAAAGGAATGGAATTTAATACTGAATTTAAAAACACTTATAATTCTGATTTTCAGCATTGTCAATATAAGATAATTGGTACACAAGTATTTTTTAGAGGCATATGCCAAAGAGATATGCACAACTTGTAAAATCGTGCAATATAATTTAAATTAATCAGAAACTTACATATAGTTTAGAATATAATAAATTAATATTTGGACTAGCTACATCTAATGGTGTAATTCGGCGTGATATTTCATGTGAGAATGGCCCATTTTGGCTGTTTGCAATTGACAAAGGACCTATAAAATGGATTAGTTTGCAAAATTTGACATATTTCCTTCCAAAGACAAATTATCAAAATTAATTTTTTCTAATCTCTTAAGGGTAATTATGTTATCTGGAAAATTTTTTTCTTTTTCCTTATATAGAAATGAGTAAACGAGTTCAAATTGTAAGTGAACCAATTATATTGAAAACTTATGGAATGCAATCTATGGTTTGTTTTAATGAAACAAGGAAACGTGAATTAGCAAGTCCAAAAGAAGTTATAAAATATGTAATACATAACTTTAAAATACAAAATTTAACTATCCTAAGTAAAATCCTGTGATTCTTAAGGCTTGTTTAGCTTACAAACGTCTTTATATGGTTAATTTTGTCAAGAACATTTCTATAAGTGAAATATTAGACAAATTTGAGCAGGATATTGGATTGATTGGACAAGGAGAAGGATATTTAACAAACCTATTTGAATATTTATTTGGAAGTATCCAATGTTTTCATACACATTCAATTCTCCACGACAGTTATGGTTGATTTTACAATGAATATGGATTGGGTGGGGCTTATTGCCATTCAATTAAAAATACTTGTAATTTCTTAAAGCAAAACCCTTTGTTCAGACATCTGACAAGTTTTATGTTTTGCTTAAGAAATAGTGTGTAATTAAAGTAGAAGCATTGAATTTCATTTAAAAATTCTGAAAAACAAGTGGTTTTGAAAATACTGAAGGATGTCCATAAAAGGCTCGTTTTCTAGAAAAATGCAAAAAATTGCTCAAAACATGTTGGTGCAAAGCTAAAAAGGGGTATAATTGAATAATTTTTTATATAGGTCTGGCTTTAGTTCTTTTACCCTTGGCTGCCAAATCCAGAATTTCTAAAAAACGCATTTTTCTTATCAAAACCAATAGAAAAATGTAAAAAGTTATTAAAAATGATCACTTTGAGAAAACTGCATATATACAACCTGTGTATTCTTTATTACTTAACTATTTACCTTTTAAATGGTGTTATCATATTATTTCTACATTGTGTATTATATTTTTCTACATTGTGTTTTTTGTGTAAAATACAAAAAATTCTAAATTTGGAAAGTGTTCCCAAACTTTTGGCCAGTACTGTATATATATATATATATATATATATATGAATCAATGGCGCAAGCTTCCTTCTCTTAATCAAACTCAATGGATTTCCTGTGCAATCTAGTCAATCAATGTCTTCTTTCTTCTCCCCTTGAGGGGAAAGAAATCAGCAGTATACTTGGGAGGAAGCAAAAAGCTGCAAGAAGTTACTGCCAGAACGAATTGTGCTAAAACTCATTGGAGAAATTAACCAACTCGCATTTTTAAGGTCCTGAGAAGCAACCAGATTGCTGAAAGAGGAGTAAAGCTATTAGAAGAACATTATAAAAATACAAAAATATTCATATATTTGAATTTGAAACTCCTGTCTAAGAATGAAGGACGTCATCAATTTTGAAAATAGAATTACATTTAATGAATCATAGACAGTGTAAAGATTGCCTTTCAGTTAATTTCTCCTGTCAATACAAATTGCTGAATTTTGATTATTTCATTATTTCAATTACAATTGGTGGGGTAACTTTGTTTAATTTTTTATAAATGCTTTATATTTCCTTGGACTAAAGTTCATTGATTGGGACATCTGCCATTGAGAATTTAATTTTGTCACAACCCTAATATATATATATATATATATATATATATATATATATATTTATATATATATATATACATAGTTAAAAATGCAAAGTTTGAACTAGTAGCAAAATAATAATGTTTTTTTAAATGTAAAGCAGTTGTCTGCCATCAAAAACATAATGCTTCTACAAATTGATCAATAATTACAACTATTGCTTTTGAATGTGTTAAAGTTCAGTTGATATTGGACATACATCACTGCACTATGGATTCTTCGGCAGTGTTCTGGCCATAATGGACAACAATTGCAACTGCAATTGCAAATTGTCAGTTCATTAAGTGTTTGCTATTTTGAAATAACAATAAATTGACCATTATGTGACAATCACAAAAAATTTAAAATGTTTCAGGGGAATTGAAATTAGTAACTAATATAATCTGAAAAGTAGATTGCAATACCACTATCAGAATGAAGATGATGGCAAGTAGATATGCAATGACATCAACATATATTTCTATCTTGTGTAAGAAAAGTACATAATAATCTGGAAAAGAATAATAGTAGTAATAAAGCTATTTATTAGAATAATGATGCAATTAAATTAACTTTTATAACATCCCAAATAATATTGAATAAGTACAAAAGTAAGTATCAGAATGAATGAATTTATGAAATATCATTGGTACAGTGAATGCAGTAAGGAAACACTTTATATTGATGGCAAATACATCTACATTACTAACATCTGAATTTGCAGAATTGGGTAAGTTAGATTGAACATGTTCATTCAAACAATGATTATTACCCAGACATTTCTTAATTATTTTTATAGAAAAATCAACTAATTTGACTTTATAAGAACAGTTTTAACAGTAGATTTTCAAAACGTGCTTTAGGTGTGATTTATTGCTCGCTAAAGGTAGGAAACCAGGTAAATTGACAAATACTGGCAATGCATAATATTCAAAAAATGACATACTGCTAAGAGGAATTTAGTGTCCACAAAATCTCACAATTGTTGAAGATAGAATGATGTTGATGAAATTTTTTGAAAATTTCCTTGAGAAGATAGCCTTCTTTGAGGAAACATTAATGGTTAATCCCAGCAATTTCTCTTTTTACGCTGCTTTAATATCAGTTGGAGGATAAGCAGATGAACCAAAAAGTTTGCCACAAATTTTTTATGCTTTTGGTTAGTTTGTTTAATGTTACCATCCTTCACATTAAGAAATTCAGAATTAGGTTACTGCTGTGAGAACATTGCTTTAAGGGAGGAAAATTCATTTACATGCTCGTCTATATGATTAAGAAGCAAGTTAATACTTATGTACATTTGGCTTTGAACTTGAAATACCATATATTGGAAAATTTCTTATATCCTAAATGGAAATACCAAAATTGTGATTGACTTAAAATTAGCTCTGCTGTCTTTATATTCTTAGGATTCTAATGTATTCTACATGTTTCCAAGCAAACTGAAAAATGTCTTTTCTCAAGAGAAATGTTAAAAATAATTAACACAATTGAAAATTGCAGCTTTATAGAGAACTAATGTAATAAAGTCTCATTATTGTAGAGGTCTTATAGCCTTTTATTATAGTACATATTTGTTAAAGCAATGTGTATGAAAGCCATTAATCAACAATTTCAATTGGAAACAGTTCTGCTTCATACAAACAAAGATGTTAATGAATGGTTTTGTAAGAGTTAGTAATGAAAAGCAGGAGTTTACATTCACAGTTCTTGCTTTTGATGTTACATAAGATTGCTTAGTGATTAGTCACATCCATAAATTGCATTTGCTTATCCTTCCTAAATTAAAATCTTAATATTTCACAATTTTTTTTAAGGTGACATAGTGACACCAAGAAACTCAGCATTTTTGTAAAATTTTCTACATGACGGGGCAAATTGAAATTTTAATTGATACCTGCAAAGTAGTAGTAAACAAGAGAAAAATCAAGAAAGATAAGGTTTGATATTGCTTCATTGTAAATTTAGAAAGTAAGTATTAGTTTGATAAATGACATGTTTACTATGATTAATGAAGATTATCTTGAGATTGTATTTCCACAGAGTTGTCAGTGTAAATAATATTAGCATTCCAAGACAATGCTGTAAAAACATTTTATTCAATGGTTGCAACTTCTTTTCAGAATAAGAAAATCCAGTAATGCTTCATAGTGGAGTTACCATAGTCTGGACATTAAATATGGTTAGTAAATCTAAGTGAAAAAGATCACTAAAAGATGAATTTATAAATGAATTGTTAAAATCTCCAAAAATGTTAATTTGACAGCAAAACAATTATCAAGAAACAATTTACTCCAATAGTATTTGTTATTTAAATATGAAAAATTCAGTTCACCAATCAGCAGGAGAAGAATACACAATCTAATGCAGAAGATTTTGCAGTAAATTCAATTAGTTCAATTTCTCATAGAACCTCCAAATTAATGAACTTAACAATACAGACTGAGTGTTTCAATCAGATAGTCAAACTCCCAACAATTCTATCAAATAAATTTGCATGAATTAGGCTAACATACTTACAAAAAGAAAATATTTATAGGAGTGATAGCCTTTGGAAATGATTCTGAGATTCCAATCACATCTGGATTAAGAAAGGTAAATTGATCTAATGGGAATTAAATTGGTTAGCAATAGACTGTGTATTCAAGAATAAAATACCCGGTAAATCCATTCAATTGTATAATTAGCCTGATAACTATTGGAATCAAGCTTCAGGTTGTTAGTTTTTAATGACTTTCTTGGAAATCCTAACAATTCTTGCAAATAGTTAAAAAATGTCTAAATGGCTAAATAATTATGTACATTTTGTGAAATAGGATATATATATATATATATATATATATATATATTCACGCTTTAATTCTTGTACACAGCAAAAAGTTGTCTGTAAAAAGGAAAGTTGGATTTATTCAAAATGAATTGTTTACTATAGAAACTGGGGAAGCATTCCAAAGTTAATATATTTAAAGCTGCAGATAGGAATGTCTTTGAATACCTCTTATCATATATTTTTTCAAATAAAACCTTATTTCTTGTTTGAATTTTCGAATTACGTTGTTTTTCATGCATGGAATGAAGCTTGTCAGCATAGAATTTCAAGAATGAAATAAGCTAATCTTGCATATACATTGATTGGTTTCCTTAATGTCTTATGATTGTTTTCCGTTATTCCAGGTAACAAAAACCACCAATGCATATAAATAAATTGGCTGAATATATGTCTTAATTATGAGCCACTTTTTAGCAGGATCTAAAATTTCTATTAAGAATATATTTAAAGCCTTTCCTCAAAACAGCATCTACCTGGTCATTCCAACCAATATAATTTTTCAATAAAATACCTAAATATATCGCTTCACAGAACGATATATATATATATATATATATATTGTGAAGCAGTAATTACCATGACTTTTCTTTTTATGGCGCCACAAAAACCATCGCTTTATGCCATTGAATTTTCCAGTTTGTTTTTTTGGAGAATCTAAAAACAATATTTTAATTTTTTGTTCAAAATAAATATCAAAATTATCAAATTAAATGATTAGGCATAAAATAAATCAAATTGCTTTTGAAATTGGAACAATCAAAATGAGATTTTTAAGAAATGCTGAATTCTAATTTAGTTTAATTCAATAAAATGGATAAAAAATGTTTATTGCACTAAAGTAGAACTCGGAATTTCTTAAAAAATATCATTGATATTATTCCAATAAAGGAACACAATAACAAAACAAAAACAATTCTAACCGAAATAAATTTATTTCATTGTGTTAATATACATAATTTTGTCACATAATTTCTTGTCACTTCTATGTTATATATATATATATATATAGAAAGATTCATTTTGTTAATTTTGAAAGTCCATAGAGATGGTACATTAGAAACAGAGGAATTTGTTGAGAAGTATTTTAAACGGCATATTAGAATTACATTGTATTGAAATATAGATTATCATAGAGAAATATTTCACTTTATCTCTCAAAATAGGCACAGAACACACATGGTATCATTCTCAGGATAGTTATTCAAAAGATTTTTATTTACCTGAAAGCGACGCAAATAAATATTACCTGAATCTTTCGAGGAAGGTATTTCTTCACCTAAATGAATACAAATTATGCATATATATATATGAATATATATATATTAAGTCTTGCATATTTCAACCAATATTTACTACGTAGCATTGGCATCAAACCTGTAGGGTTTAATCCTCCTTCAGTTTTTAAAAACCAAATTTTTGCATGTGATTTTATTAAATTTTTATCTGTTTGCAGTGTTTTTATCACAGTATAATACTAGTTTTCAATAATAATTTCCAGCAATAATTTGGTAGAATGTCATATATCAATGCTAAAAATAAATAAGGTATTTCAATATTTGTTTTTGTAAAAAGCAAAAACTATTGAATGCAAACTCAAATTTTACTGGTAATTTAGGCTACTTCAGCAATGCAAAAAAGATCAATAAATGTTGCAAACGTCTTCTTATAATTGAATTGCTAATTAATCTAAATTTGGCAAAACAACACTTTTGTAATCATTGCATCAAGGCGAATGTTATACATTAAGTCAAATTTAAAGGAGGCAACTAGTAATTAATTTTTTTTCTGAAAATAGCCTGCCCATAAGGATGAGTTAGTAATAAAAAGAACTAAGAAATTAAAAAATTCTGATCCACTTTGCATTGTATGATGCTTAATTTTATTCCTGTTATCACTTAAATTTTTTTAACTTCTAGCACACTTCAATTTAGAGGGGCTTGACGCAACTTCTATGCAATAAGATAGTATATAAGGAGTGCTCTGCATTGCTTAGAATGAGGAACGATTTGCGGCTGTCTACTAACATCTAGTTAAAAGAAGTAAATATTTTTTAAAAATATTTCTTCTTAACCAAACTGATTTTTTGTGAAAAATCAGTAAATAGCATTTAACAGCTTGCTGTCACACAACACTCATACACTTAAATAAAATGACAATCAACTTTTGATGACAGATGCTGTGCAATGAGAATTTTTTTGCTTTTACAAAATACTGCATTATTAGTTTAACCATCATTATTACATTGAGCCCTATATTATTGTGGAAAATATGATTACCATATGGCTATTTCTATATTACCATGCAATTTTTAGACCTAACTGGTTACTGTTTTAGAGTTGCAAATGTGAGTAGACCAAAATAAATGCAAGAAATAGCACAGACGAATAATAATGGTGAAAAAATTTTGCTAAAGCAGGTTATTATTGATTCATTATAAATTCTACAGATGAAATATTGAACAATTTAGTCAGTTAATTTGGTAAGTCAATACATGTTGAATTCATAACATATCTCATCAGTTTGATTTATGAGACAAGCCATTTCATCTGATATTAAGGAAGAAATTAAGTTACAAATTTTAATATGGACACTTTATCAAGAGATCATCAAATTCCATTAATAAAAATTGGGCAGAAATTTTGAATGAAATAAATGCAAATGTAATCAATGTTTTCCAATATTTCCAGTACAATGCTCTTTAACTATAATTAATATAAGCTTTTCTTCAGTAGTAGCTTTAAGTGCTGAGTGTTAATAAAATATAATTTGAATAAATTCCTAGATAACTTAAGTTTAAGATTTGATGAGTGCTCACAAGATTTATGTAGTTGATTTGTTGTCTCTGTTGCATTTTGATTTACTTTGAACTGACGAGTTTTTTCAATTGAAGAATCTAAAAATAACACAAGATATAATATACATATATATATATATATATATATATAAAATTGCTGATTGTAATGAAATTTCTGCTTTTGGTGTTAGCATTTGGCTTCGCAATCAGCCAATTCGGAGATTCTTGTCTCATTAACTCAGAGTAATTAATGTCAACCTGAAATCTGCTTTTGATGAGGATGTAATTAGATGCTAAATAATGAAAAAGATTATTTTATTTGAACTAACAAAGTCCTGTCC
>CABFPE010000154.1:460250-478469 GCA_900660155.1 Hofstenia miamia | reverse complement strand
AACAACAAAATTATTCAGCCAAGTGAGAGCCCATATGCAGCACCAACTGTGTTTGTAAAACAGGGAGACAAGTATCATTTATGCATTAATTTTCTCAAGTTGAATGAAGTGATGAAAAAGGACTCATATCCCCTACCATGGATAGAGGACATGCTCTATGAAGCCAGTAAACTCAAATATTTTACAACATTAGATTTATACAAAGCCTACTGGCAAGTAAAGATGGAAGAGGACAGCATTGAGAAGACATCATGTATAACTCCATATGGGCTATACAAATGGATATATATGGCATTTGGACTCTGTAATGCACCAACAACCTTTCAGAGGTACATAATGAAGGTATTAAAAAATAAGACACATAGGATGGAGGAAGGGGTTGACGCCTATGTAGATGACATCATAGTGACAAGCAATACAATCCAAGAGCATCTGGAAAAATTGGAAAGAACATTGACAATTTTGGAAAATACGGGACTTCGTATCAATGGAAATACATGTGACATTCACAAAGAAAAAATAGTGTTCATTGGAAGAACAATAGAAAAGGGATGAATATATATGGAGGATAATGCCAGAGAAAAATAGAAAAACACAATAACAAAAAAGACATACAGAGGATTATGGGATTCTTCAACTATTATGGAACTTTTATTCCTAATATAGCTGGCAAGACAGTGAAGATGACCAAATTGATGAGAAAATCAGTGCCATTCATGTGGACTTGGCAGGAGCAGGAGGGACTGGACAATATCAAAGAAGAACTGGCGAAATTACCCTCCCTCAACACACTGGATTACAATGAACAATTCATATTAGATTGTGACACGAGCAAAGTAGCAATCAGAGCAACATTGGGACAAATTAAAAACGGAAAAGAAGTACCAATTCAGTTTTTTAGCTGCAAACTGAGGACAAGCAAAGAAAACTACGGCTCTACTAAGGTAGAGATGCTCGCATTGATTGAGAGTATCAAGAAATTTCGTCACTTCTTCATTGGTAGAGAATTCAGAGTATGAACAGACAATAGCAGATTGGCCTGGTTAAAAAAGTTCTCCAGGGATAAGTCTGGAATAGTGTCATGGTGGATCAAATACTTAAACAAGTTCACATTTACGATTGAATATAGGAAAGGCACATTCCATAACAACGTGGACTTCTGGACATCATTGCCAGAGTACCAGAGATGCAGTGAAAACAGATGGAGAGAAAAAGCCATTCCAGTTCTTGCCACACACTGAGTATGAAGGACTGCCAGAGATAAACATTGAAAAGAAAGGCCAAGTGGTACTACTGATAGTAATGAGGGAAGAGATATCTGAACAAGAAATAGCAGATAAACAAAGAGTTGACATAATCCTCGTTGAAATTATAAAATGATAGGAGAACCTCAGATAACACTATCCAAAATAACAGCAGGATATTATGAACGCTATAAATGGAAAATCAACAGGAAAGGGCTATTATACATCAAAACTGGTAATAACTGGATTGTGATTACTGACTACTTCAAAAGAGAACTGATACGGAAAATACACAAGAAGGGTCATTTAGGAATCACACAGATGGAGGAGACGTTTAATGCAAGGTTAATAATGACAGCCATAAGGAAAGTCATCGAGGATATCATTAATAAGTGTATGACATGTCTCCTTAATAATAAACAACACCTTCCAACACAAAGGGCGATATTAGAAAAAATTATCACAACTCAAACTAACAAAATAGTCCACATAGACCTGGAAATATTGTCAAAGATCACAGAAGGCTACCAATATCTACTAGTAATGGTAGACAGTTTTACTAAGTATGCAAGGATGGACCCAATGTTGAATACAAATGCAGAAAACACAGCAGAACTAGTATTAAAGGAATGGATACTGTGACTCAGGCTGATGGAGACAATTATAACAGACAAGGGGCCCCAATTCAAGAGTGGACTTTTTCAAGAAATCACAAGCCAGCTAACAACCACGTAACATCCCCAAGCAAATGGAGCAGTGGAGCGACTCAATTGAACACTGATCAAGCTAATCAGAGTAGCAACAACAAGGATAGGGGGAGGCAGATGGAGAGAAGTCATTGAAATGATTGAATATTACTATAACACCTAGATGCACACAACAACTAGAGTCTCACCATTCGGAAGAGAAGCAGTGACCTGCTTTCAATGCAATACACCAACTACAGTGGAAAGCTTGACAACAAATATGTAAAACAATTGAAGAAACAAATCAAGGTGATTCATGAAATGATGTGCCACAACATAAAAAATCAGCAGTGAGACAGCAACACAATTACAATTAAAAAAATCTATGGTCATGCACACAAAGTAGGAGATAAAGTACATGCATTTACACTGATTAAACTCACAGACACAAACCAAGTCCCAAAGTTGAAAACTGTGTGGTCCAGCCCCCCACATGATAACACAAACACTACCAAACAATGAAAAGATGTTAGACAATAATAGACTATTACATTTTCAAAATTTGAAGAGAGCAACAGCAAGAAGATAGATGAGAATGCCAAATTCAAAATATACCAAATTAATGGCAACGAAATTATATATGATATGTATGATTTAGACAGTCTACACACAGAAGAATTTGACGACAAATATACAGTGAACATCAGAGATGATAACTCAAGCCAAAGAGTGCTGCCTCAAAGGGCAGCAAGAAATCAACCTATATATGACCCTGAAATATAGGATATAAATTTACTAACTGCATTTAGGAAATTAGAGGAAAATGATGCACCCACAGATGAAGAAGAGAGTGCGCAGAAATCAACAACTGGAGGAGCTCTCAACCATGATCAGGAGAAGGAGATTTCAAAGAAGTTCTCAAACCAGATGTCAACTCAAGAGCAGAAGGGACAAGAACAAAGAACCAATGAACACATGATGTAGAGTGAGAAGGTGTCCTAGTAGTCCCCAAGGCTTATTCAAGGGATTCCAACAGACAAGAAGCCTCTTCCACCAAGGATCTGCACAGCTGATTCAAGAGCGCACAGAAAACTGGAGTGGAGCTCAACTTTCCCTCCCCAAGTCCATGACGCTGATTCAAGAATAGTGAGACACAAGGAGTTGCAGGGGAAGGTGTAAGTTGTGGAAGAACTGTGGAGATGCGGAAGTGATTCAAGGCTGATATTATTCCCACTGGAACCACAACTGGTCAAGTGCTGATAGGAGTAACTGTGAGCCAATTCAAGGGCAAATCAGTAGAAACTATCAGTACAGATTCACAGCCCTTGGACTGTGAACCAAGCACCAGCAAATTACCACTAAGGTTGACTCAGCTACACACCTCCTCAGAAACTACTTCTGAGAGAACCATAAGATCAAGAGAAAGAGAAAAGCAGATGTCTAAAATTGATGGAGAAACTCTACATCCTTACTTTATTGGAACATCAAAAATGTGTTACAATGCATTTGCAAAGTTATCCCCAGAAACAAAAGTACACATATGGAAAGTCGTGAGAATCAAAGGAAAGAATCTACCAAATAACAGACCAAAAGTAAATGTTATCATAAGCTATCTACATACAATGAACAAAACATTGGAGAGACATTACATGTGAAGCGCAGTGCACATCGTATTCGATGATGATTTCACACTGAACTCAATGCAAGCCATAATGGCGTATAAAGATCAAATATCCTAAATACTGGAGATTAATATAGATGAAGAGAATCTTATGATTATACATGTATTGAAACAAAAAGAATACACAAAAAACTTGGAGAAGAAAATAGATGAAACATCAAGAATGGCAAGAGTGCAGAACTTTACAGTAGTGATTATCACAATATCAACAAACAAAGACATCCCTGAGCACTTATGAGAAACATGTATGCTAGCTGAAAAACATCTTCCCATGGGAGAGAACATCAAAAACCACAACAATCCCAGAATTAATATGATTTGATCTACAAATAGATTACTGGGCACAAATCTACAGAATCATGGTAGATCCATGCATCACAATTGACATCTACAGACAAACAAAATGATAGAGCTAATGATAGACACAGATGGGATAGAAAAGGCCAACACATTATTCATAAAGTGCAGTCTGACACAATGACAAGTACATCAACAGCAAATCCAAACAATATTGAAAAATATGAAACTACAACAAAAAGTAGAGGAAAGTTGGCCAGAAATAAAAATAGAAGCACCATCATGAAAATATCACAAGTCGGTAGAAATGGCATTAACAGAAGTGAACAAAGCCTATGAACTCAACATGAAAAAAGATTTTAAGCAGCTACTATTTGAAAAGAAAAAAGCACCAGAGGTTTGCTACAGATCAACAGCATTGATACTAGCAATATTCACTGAAGAGGCAGAATTGAAACTCCAGATCTCACGACATACCTGCCACAAGCTAGCAAAAGCAAAAAAGTATGAGATAGCAATAGCTCCAATAAATATGCAAAAAAAAACTGGCTATTAAAAGGTCACTCAGGAAAGCTGGAGTCACCAACTAGATCAGAAAAGCCATTACAAACAATGGAAAAGACACTCAGTCAAATGATAATGAATGAAAGTCCAATGGGAAAAATTTCAATAATAATCATTGCTAGAAAGACAGGGATATGCTGCAGCAAAATTACAATATTCAATGAACCAATGAAGAAACATATGTGGGGGTGTGACATCTGAAACACAAATAAAACAAATGGAACATCAACCATGGTTAACAACAAAGAAAATCATTAAAAGGAAACTAGCATGCACAGACAAAATCAGAAAAACGTTAGTACACAAAGATGTGCACAAAACCCTTGATCAGGAAATGGAAAATATGAATGAGACAGCCCATGGTGCACATTTACAATCAGAGATGATAGAAGAAGAAAAATTGTTAACATCCTCAACACTATTATTATCTCTGAAAACGCAGCAGACAATTGACAGAATAAACATAGAGAAATGGGGAGAAATCAGCCCAGCAAAAACAATAGAATGGATAGATACTGATGATGAATGGTTCCTAGTTGAGATCAAAGTCACCAGGGAAGCTAAAGATATTAAAGAAAGAAACTTCCAAAATATTAGAGAGCAACAAATGGTGGCAACAATGAAGCTCATGTTTACAGAAGCGTTTACATGAACAGAATTGGAAGAGCTACTGAAGCCATACAATCAATTAGCCATAGACGTTGAATTTATTACAGCAAGAGTAGACATCAAAGAAGAAATACGAATAAAACTAAGCAGAAGGGATTGACACAAGCCTTCTGGAACACTATCCTGGAAGCTAAGATGAACTACCCTGCCACAATAGGCCTGGCAATGGCACCAACTATGGAAGGCTCATACCCACACATCAAAAACATTGAAAACATTCTTACATGAATGCAAGTCATATGTGAATACGGAGAAAAAGGCAAAAGCAATGGTAGAGCAAGATGACTATAAAAAATCAAAGGAGATAATGCTAAGAAATGACAACAGAGAGACAGTTTACATTGAAGGCACAATAATGCCAGATCAACTCTATACATAATGGAGACCTATTAACATACAGCTACAGGATCTCAGAAAAGAAATAGAAGAATGAACTCCAAGAGCAATAATGCTATTCTTTGGGGCAAAAGATATTGTATGGACAGACACCTGTGAAAGAAAGTACTGCTATTACAATGTCATGAAAAGAGTAGAAATAGTTACAATGATGCGGATCAACAAGAATGAGATCCTAATAGTATAACTGAATAAGAAGTGAGAGACAACATCAGCTTCTTCTACAAAGACCTAGCAAACACCCACAGTCTACAAAAAGTATTTATGTTCTTCTATCCAGAAAATCAGATTAGGGAAGATCTAGTCCATATGAGCAGAGCCAATGCACAAATGACATTGATGATAGGAAGCAAAGGAATACAATTGTACCATAAATACTATGATATATTCTCTCAAAAGATCAACGAACTTTGAGAAATTATGCTGATAGCAGAGGACATTCAAGAAACATGATTCCTAAAATATGCTAACACAGTAACAACTGAAAGAGAGGCAGTCCTTAAGATGACCAAACAAGCTGAATTCAAAAAAACCACATGGGCTTATCAACAGGCTGAATCAATAATTTGGAAGGCAGATACCTTAGTGCATGGAGAGTGAGCTGTGCTAAAAATAATGCAAGCTGAGGAGGGCGTTTAGCATCTTCCACATAAATCTGAAATAAGATGCAAAACATAGAGCAGAATGGATTAAGATCAAGGAAAAGATGATTAAAAAATATGGTAATCAAATCAATTAGAATAATTTAGATTTATTTGTATTATGCAACTAAGAAAAAAGAGAGATTAATATCAGTCGATAAAAATACTTTTGACTAAAGGTGGGGGCAAAGTCGCTTCCATTATTTTTAGCCGCTATCTTGGCAGAAGTTTAAATTCGAATCAACAGGTAAATGGCTTTGTCACTTAAATAGTGAATAGTTAATTCTAGTTACATAAGTTAGCAGAAGCATCAAGCCAAGCAGTATGTAACAAGTAAATCCTTACCCACAGTAACATGACTAATGTTATAAAGTAACAGTAGATATATAGTGACAATGCCTGGTAGAGGATATTACACTATTGCATACTGGTTGGCTGTTGCTTCCATTAACATAAAGTAAACTAGAATTAAAAATTCACTATCTAGGTGATGAAGCCATGCAGTAATCTATCCAAAGCTGATCTCCACACCCAGTTTCACCATTTCCTTTGATGTTCCATTTGATTGAGTTCCACACCTCAGCTCATCAATACAGTTAAGTGTACCATATCCTAGCTTATTGCATACTCAAAACATGACACAATTCGACTTAAACTCTATCTTTTGTAAAAGTGTTTTATGTCTTTGAAACATGACTTGTTACTAGCAGCTCATTTGATACTACATGTAGCCATTACCAAAATATACTGGCATTTCTAAATATATTAGTTTTGAGCAGCTTCCTAACTTACATTTATAACTTAATACATGTATGGTCACTTTATTGGTCATTTATTGGTCATTAATTTGGATACAAAATAGTATTATATATTTCCTAATTTTCAGATATCCAACTGTTTGCTTGCAGTTAAATATTTTAGTACTGGTAGTAAGTGATTGCTAGTTAACTAATCAAGAGAAAAACCCCTACACCTAACCTATGTGCCCTTTAATAGTCTGGCACAGGGACCCTCGAATCGTTCTCTGTGATGGATCCAGACCACTACTAAACACCACTCGATTAGCTCAAAATTGTATTAAATATTCAAACCATTATAGTAGAACAAAATAAAAATTCTGAATAAAATTCTTTATCAATTGTTTACAATGTTCAATTCCTATTTATAGTAAATCTAGAAAAGTACATGTTATTCAAATTTAACTTTTCGTCTGCCAAGATGGCAGCTAAAAATAATGGAAGCAATTTTGCCCCCTCATTTTTTGACACATGTTATTTCTTGTTTGTAAAATACAAATAAATCTAAATTAATCTAATTGATCTAAATACAATATTTCTAATCATCTTTTCTTCAATCTTATTCCCATTCTGATTGATGTTTGCAGCTCATTTTTTATTAGTTTTCAATGATGCTACACTTCCACCCTTTGCAGGTTTGCAGGTCATGATGTTTGTGATTTCACTTTTAGTTTATCCTTTGGTTTCTATCACAGCATTATCATCAGTAAATTTATCATTTGAAATGGTTTGCACACTAATCTTTCTTCATCATTCTTATTTGAATCTACTCTGTTCCCCTTGTTTCTCCAGCTCTAGTTATTCTGATCATTATGGTATAAATTGCATTATGCTGTGTCACACTGAGCAAAATCTTAGTGGAGAGTCTGATCTATTTTAGTCTTTGTGCATCTTTGGTTTTTACTGTTAAGTTCTTTGTAATGCAGTCAATGTCTATCACTATTTGATTTTCAGGCTTAATGTGCTCATTATAGCATCTCCTACCAGGCCCAATGTCAAGTTATCCAAATCTGATATTTGGCTATCAATACAGGAGAGTGATCTATTTGTTCTCAACTGCTCTGTGAATTAGTAATATTTCTCTGTTAATTTTTATTAGCAGGTGTATTAATGATCACTATTTAGGTGAGGTCTCTCATCAGTTATCCTTTTTGTTGTGCATCCACCCAACAATGTTCTCCTTGTCAGCAACAGATCCAGTAATCCCATTTTTTTGATGTAATTCCAACACTCATCTCAAAGATGCTTATTATGTGTACCCTAACCTATGACAGTGTAACATCCTCTACCAGGCATTAGTACTGTTTTTTATTCTATTACTTTATAACATTATTTGTATCTCTGTGGGTAGGGATTTACTACCTAGATATTTTTTAGCTTTTGGTGGTTTCTATTAACATAACTTAACTAGATTTAACTCTTCACTATTTTGCTGTACAGCAATCTCTCCAAAGATCAATAGTGGGCAATTGCCTGAAGCTGATCTCCACATCCAGATTCACCAGTTCACCAATGATCCACTTGGTTGAGTTCCACCCCTCACCCCAGTGATATAACTTATGTGTACCTTATTCTAGCTCAGTATATACTCAAGACAAGTCACAATTCGACATAGACTCTATTTTGTAAAAGTGTTTCATGAATGTGCAACCAGACTACTAGCTGCTTAGTTAACATTTCATGTAGCCATTACTGAAATATATTGGCTTTAATAAATAGTTTCACAGTGAGAAGCCTCCAAACCTACATTTATTAATTAGTACATGTTCAGTCACTTCATCAGTAATTTTATAGTCACTAATTTGGATCTGAAATAGTAATAATGTAATACATATGTTGAATTCATTTATTTTAACACATTTACTGATCACTATTCAGCTAAACGAGAGAAAAACCCCTATACCTAATTTAAGTGCAC
Source organism: Hofstenia miamia (assembly GCA_900660155.1). NCBI lineage: Eukaryota > Metazoa > Xenacoelomorpha > Acoela > Hofsteniidae > Hofstenia > Hofstenia miamia. The sequence goes on along the minus strand of CABFPE010000154.1, from coordinate 469,576 downwards.
TTTCATAGTCTGGCACAAAGACTCTAGAATTGATTTTGATGATGGATCCAGACCACTACTAAACACCACTCATTTAGCTTGACATTGTAATAAATATTCAAACCTTATTAAAAAAACAAATTATGAATTCTGAATAAAATTCATTATCAATTGCTTACAAGGTTTTGAATCAATTTATAGGAAATTTGAAAAAGTACCTGTTGATTTCAAATTTGAACTATTGTCTCCAAATATGGTGGCCTAAAATTATAATATCCTCTACCAGGCATTATCTACTGTTACTTTATATTGTTAGCTGTGTTATTGTGGTAGCCTCTATAACAATCTCCTAGTGGGCATCTGCCCAAAGCGGATCACCACTACCAGTTTCAACATTCCATCTGATGCTTGAGTGCCACTTCTCAGCTCAATCAAGATAGCTTATGTGTACCCTACATTAGCTCAGTGCTTACTCAAGATACGACACAACTTGACTTAAACTGAATCATTACTAGTTGTTCATTAAATATTACATGTAGCCATTACTGAAATATATTGGCTTATTTAAATAAGTTCTGTTCAAACAACTTCCTAACCTACATTTATAATCTACTACATGTATGGTCACTTTATCAGTCATTTATGGGTCATTAATTTTGATCTAAAATAGTTTTAAGATAATTCCTAAGGTTCAGTAATCCAACCATTTGCTGACAGTTAATTATCTAATACATGTAGAAGTGAAATGCTAGTCAGCTAATCAAGAGAATACCCCTACACCTAACCTATGTGCACTTTCGTGATCTGGCACAGGGACCCTAGAATCGTTCCTTGTGATGTATCCAGACCACTACTAAACACCACTTGATTAGCTCAACATCATACTAAATATTCAAACCATTAATGTGAAACAAAATAAGAATTCTAAGTAAAATTCTTTATCAACTTCTTACAGTGTTTTAATCTATTTATAGTATTCTTAAAAGAAGTACCTGTCAATTCAAATTTAAACTTTCTGCCAAGATGGGGGCTAAAAATAATGTAAGCATCATTTAGTCAAAAGTATTTTTATCAACAGACGCAAATATCTCTTTTTTGACACATGTTGTTTCTTAGTTGCATTTTACAAATAAATCTGAAATAATAACAATTGATTTAATTACAATATTTTTAATCAACTTCTTTTCAATCTTAATCTCTTATTGCAATGTTTGCAGCTTATTTCTGATTTTGTTTGGATGATGATACAAAATAATGGAAGTGATTTCACCCCCTTGTTTTGTCAAAAGTATTGTCATCAACATATACTAATCTCTTAAAGTTGACACTTATTGTTTTTTGGTTGCATGATACAAATTAATCTAACTGATCTAATAATTTATAATATTGCTAATCTTAATTTGTCTTTGATCTTAGTCTGATTCCAAATCAATGTTAGCAGCTTAATTATTTTGGATGATGCTACAATCTTCTTTCTTTCCTTTTCTTTGATCTTTGTTTTCAGCAGATTATGTGATGAATTATGCTAATCTTTTTTTGTGATTGCTTCTGTTTATGTATATTTTAGCATTGATTTCAACAGTAATTATTGTAGGGTTTTTAGTGCCTTTCTATTAATTTGTCCTTGGCTTGCTGTTTGATTGTCTTCATATGAGATAATGGTTATCCCTTGTTTCTAGCCACTGCAGAGCTTAATGTGGAATTGTGACATTCCATTTTTCTATATTCACTCTATCAATTATTCTTTGTGTTTTGGGTGAAACTCATGAATGTTGCTAGAAGTTTTTCTCCTTGGAATTTTTTTGTACCTTGATTATATAAACTATCTCTTATTTTTGTCTTTTTATTCTCTGTTAGTGTTTCAGCCATTTCATAAACAAACATATTGGGTAGTCCATAAGAAATTTCTCCATTGATATTCAGGATTTCATCATAACCTTTGTGCTCTGTATCTTGTGTAATATTTCTTTTGGATTCCCATGGTGCCATTATATCATCATGACTATCATTAACCATTGCTGTCTTTTGAATTGGCATAGATATAGATCTGCCATTGCTCCCAATATACTTGCACACCCTTTCAGAGAAGATATACATCTCTGTTTTGCATACCTTTAGAAATTTTAAAATCTGAATTATTGGTATTTTTCCTATTGGAAACTTCTTATTTCCATTCTTGTAAATAGTTTTTCATATTGACTTTTCTTTTTTGCATGTTAAAAGGGACATACTGACATTTAAATTCTTATTATTTGACTCTATTGGGGATACAGCAACTTCATTACTTCTATTGTTCAATATTCTTACTTTTGTTTTTCTGTCTATCAAAAGTCTCAGTTTGCTTAATTCTTGAAATATATTTCTGAATCTCAACTTTGTAGTTTCTAGCTGTACTTGATCATCTTATTATTTTTTCCATGCACTCCTGTAGTCAATGGACTGTCAAACCTTCATATCATACCACACCTGTTGTAATTCTTCAAGAAACTCCTTCTTCTGTTCCAGGCTATATCACATGTGGACATCTGTATTTTCTCTAATCTATCATTGTATCCTAGAGTAGCATTTTATTATGGATAGAGGAGGCTTCAACAGGACACTCTGATGTTCTCATAGCACATATAGCTATTTGCCATATGGAAATGGAATTATTCTGTTGGATGCCATTTAGTAACAAAATTATATTAACAAAGCTAATTTAAAGAAATTTATATTTTGACAAAATTTTTATTTCAAGTATTTGGGAAAATTGATATAAGTGATGACAAGAAATGTTTTTGACAAAAAGAAATTGAGCACAATAATTTACAGAAAAAGTTATAAGAGTTTGGCAAACTGAAGTAATTATTGGCAAGTTCAGCTATAAAATTTTTATTGTAACAATCTCTAGGCATATCACAAAATGCTATAATTTAAGTAAAAATAAATCACTGTTACAAAATCACAATATCATGATTGGAGTAAAGCTTGAAATTTTACATTATTTTTTAAGTACATTTTTGTATGGATTATTATTATTAAAAAATGTAGTGTAGAATCAACACATTCTGAGGATTGCCTGTAAATAGCTTTTACTATTACTTTTTGTAGTGTACAGACAGGATTTCCTACAAAGTGTTCCATTAAAATTGTCTCATAACTGCTTGATTAACCAGAGTTTTGTATTATGTGATAACTTTATTATAGTGGTGAAAAGTAAAAAACACAAGATGGAGGAGGGCGTAAATGCATAGATTGATGACATCATTGTGACCAGTGACATGATTGAGGAACACCTACAGAAACTGGAAAGTACACTATTGATCCTGCAAAAAGTTGGCCTGAGAATTAATGGAAATAAATGCGACATATTAAAAGAAAAGATTATGTTTAGGACGAGTAATCAAAAAAGGGGCAGAATAGAGAAACTAAGCAACAAGAAGGACATCCAAAGAATAATGGGTTTCTTCAAAAATTATGGCACATTCATTCCGAATATCACAGGGAAGACTGCCAATATGATGCAGCTGATGAGGAAGTCAATACCATTTATATGGACATGGCAGGAACAAGAAGAACTAGACAAGATAAAAAAGAACTAGCAAAGTTGCCATCATTGAACAACAGAACATTTATACTAGACTGTGATGCTAGCAATGCAGTGATCAGAGCAATGCTGTGTCAAATAAAGGATGGCAGGGAAGTACCCATACAGTTCTTTAGCCATAAGTTGAAATCAAGCAAAGAGAGCTATGGGTCAATGAAACTAGAAATGCTAGCATTAATCAAGAGCATCAAGAAATTTAGGCACTTTCTAATAGGATGGCAGTTCAGGGTCTGTACTGACAATAGCTGATTGGCACGGCTCAAAAAGTTTTCAGGTGATAAATCAGGAATAGTGTCAAGATGGATTGAATACCTAAATGAGTTAACTTTCACAATTGAACACTGAAGAGGGACACTGTATACAAACACCAACTTTTGGACCATGCTTCCAGAGTATCAGAGAGATGCAACCAAGGAAGATGGAGAGAAGAACAATTCCAATTTTTACCACATATGGAGTACGAGGGGTTTCCAGAAATGTATGTTGATAAGAAGGGACAAGCAGTGTTACAAATGACAATAAAGGAGGAGATATCATAGTCGGAAATTATAGAAAAACAAAAAGATGTTTTAATACTAAGTGAAATCATAAAGAAGTTACAGCAACCAAGTATGAAATTATCAAAGCTAACTGCTAGCTACTATGAAATGTACAGATGGGAGAGGAACAGAAATGGACTCCTATACATGGAAGGACAAAACAACAGGATTGCAATACTGGAGTACTATAAATGTGAACTAGTAAGAAAGATCCATGAGAAGGGCCACTTAGGCATCACGCAGATGGAGAGCACATTCAATGCAAGGTTCTTCACAACAGGAATACAAAAGATCACCAAAGAAATAATTAATAAATTTACGAAATGTCTCCTTCATAACAAGCAACATTTTCCAACACAGAGAGTACCACTAGAAAAGATCATAGCAATGCAGCCCAATGAGATCATACACCTAGACCTGGAAATGTCGTTGAAAGATGAGGAGGGATATCAGTACCTACTAGTGATGGTGGACAATTTCACCAAATATGTGAAGTTAATTCTGATGAAGAATACAATGGCTGAAACAACTGCCGACTTAGTGATGAAAGAATGGGTTCTGAAGTTTGGGCCAATGGAGACAATAATCACTGACAAAGGGCCACACTTTGAAAGCAACCTGTTCCAAGAGATGGCACGCTTACTGGAAGTAATGAGTGAAGGAACAACAGCATACCACCCACAGGCAAACGGCGCAGTGGAAAGATTAAATAGAACCTTGATAAAGTAAATCAGAGTTACAACTTTAAGAATAGGGGGGGGGAAATGGAGAGAAGTAATTAAAATGATTGAGTATTTTTACAATATATCTGTAAATTTGACAACCAGAATACCACCATTCAAAGCCATGTTTGGAAGAGATGCAGCAACACCTTTATCAATACAATATTTCACCTACAGCAGAAAGATGGACAACCAATGTGTGCATCAACTAAAGAATCAGATAACAGTGATACACGAAATGATGTGTCATAACACAAAGAAATTGACCATGAGACAGCAGTGCAACTACAATAAAAAAATTTATGGTCATGCACACAAAATAGGGGACACAGTTTACGCATTCACACCTATGAATTTAATAGCCACAAGCCAGGTCTGAAAGTTAAAAATGGTTTGGTCAGGTCCATATAAAATAATGCAAGTATTACTGAATAACAAATATATGTTAAATAATGATAGGTTGCTGCATTTCCAGAACCTAAAACAGGTGACAGCGGATATTGAGGAATCAATATTAGATGAAAATGCCCAGCTTAAAATACAATGCATTAATGGTAATGGTATGAGTGAGTTAGATAGCCTACCAGAGGAAGGTTTAAGCAAGGAGTTCGAAGCAAACATCAGTAACAAAAATATACAAAAAGGGTGCTGCCAAGACGAGCAGCAAGAGATCACTATATATATGACCCTGAGATATGGAATATAACTTTATTATCTGAATTTAGGAGAATTGAACAAGATGCAACAGCCATTAAGGAAGAGAGTGTACTGAACTCAGAAACCCAAGGAGATGACAATGTCAAACCCATGGAGGAGAATATGAAGAAGATCTCGAACCAGTCTGATGGAAGACAGAAGGGACAAGAACCAATCCACGACTAATCAGAGGCGCAGAGTGAGAAGGTGCCTGAATAGTCCCCAACGCCAATTTGAGGGCAGGGAGACAAAAAGACACAATGCCTCTCCCACTGGAGATCTGCACCACTGATTTAAGAGAAAGCAGAGAACCAGTGAACATCCCAGAGATATGCACCACCAATTTGAGGGCATGCAGAGAACTGGTGAAATGCAGCACAATTTTCCTTCCAGTCCACCTTGCCAATTCAAGGGCAGTGCAACCATTGGAATTGCAGGGGAAGTTGAAAGTGGGTGAAGAACCATGCATATACAAAAGTGATTTAAGGCTGACGTATTTACAGAACCCACAACTGGTTAATTACTGAAAGCATCAATTGTGAGCTGATTCAAGGGTGAATCAGTGGAAACCATCAGCATAGACTCACTTGATGGTGAGCACAGCCACATGCCCCCTCCAAAATCTCATCAGAAACAACAGTGCACTCAAAAGATAGAGAGAAAAGGATGTCAACAATAGATGGGGACACCCTGCACCCCTACTTTATGGGAACACTGAAAATGAGAATGAATGCATACCAAAAACTGTCACTGGAAATGAAAAGCCACATATGAAGAATAGCAAAAACAGAGGGCAGCAATTTACCCATAGACTAGATGCACAGAAGAGACTGATGGTCAACATGATAATAAGCTATCAAAGAGAATTAGACAAAACAGTAGAATGACCATATATGCACAGCATGGTTCATGTCACTTTTGATGAAAACTTTACACTAGAAACAGCTTAAACAATCATGGCATATGTAGAACAAATTGCAAAAATACCAGAAATTAACATCGACAAAGATAACTTAATGATTATTCATATCTTAAAAGAGAAAGAATACAAAAAAATCTGGAGAAACACTTAGATCAGACGTTAAGAATGGCAAGAGTGCAAGGCATAAGAGTAGTAATCATTGGGAGAACTACGAGGGAAGAACTACCACCATTCCTGAGAGATTTACAAATACAAGTCAAAAAACGTGTTCCTATGGGAGAAAATAGTGACAGAATCAAAGGTCGTGGAATTAATTTGCCTAGATTTGCAAATCAATTACTGGGTAGCGTATTGCAGACTGATGGTATATCGATTTATATAAGCAAGTAAAAACCATAGAGATGACAACACACACAGAGGGCATAGAAAAAGCAAATACGCTATTCATCAAGTGCAGCCTCACATAAAGGCAGGGGCACATAGAGAGGATACAAGAGATATTGAATGAAATGAAGTTACAGAAGAAGACAAAAGAAGAATGGCCAGAGATACATATTGAGGCTCTGTCAAGAAAGTACCACAAGACAGTAGAGGTAGCACTTTCAGAAATCAACAGAGCATATGAATAAAATTCAACAAAAGATATCAAAAATATGCTATTTGAGGAAAAGAATGCCCAAGAGAATATCAGCATGGATTCTAGCAATATTCACGACACTGGAACAGGAATTAAGGCTACCAATTTCAAGATCAGGACTACACAAGTTAGTGAAAGCAAAGAAATATGAAATAACTTTATCCCCAGTAAACACGCAAACAAAAAATTGGTTGCTGAAAGAGCACGTAGAGTATTATCAATGTTGCTGCTCCTGTATCAATTGTTGCTTTCATTAAATTCCATTTATCATTATCCTTATTGTGTTAATGTTGTCCAAATTTGTCATGATCATTATAGGTGCTTGGTTTTTTTAGACAGCACTCTGAGTAGTTTTCTGATTCTTCCTCTGTTTGGGGGTCCTCTACCAATTCTGATTCAGATTCGATTATGTCTTCATCATCATAATATGCTTCTTCCTCTCTGATCATATTAATTTGCTTTCTACATTCATCCTTTCTGTGCCCCTTCTGTCCACAAGCATAGCACTTTATGTCTCTTTCTCTCACTTTCTTCAATTTCCTAAACAGTATCTGATTATTTCAGTTAAGTAAAGATTAACTAAACATACATAATATCGGAGCAAAAAGGTAACATAAGTGCATACCTACACGCCTAGAATGAAGAACAGCCATTTAAAAGAATGAAGTAATCTACGTTAATACCTGGTAGTGGATGCTACAATACAAATTAAGTGCAAAAGAATGTCTCAAAAGTTTAGTCTTCAAACAAAAGAACACACTGGAAATCTTATTTAGGACAACAGCATTGTTACTAACAATTTTTTCAATGGAAGATAAGGAACTAAAATTGCCAATTTCAAGGAAACAGACAAAAGTGAAAAAATTCGAAATCACCTTATCACCCATAAATAATAGAATTGCTAGACAAATCACAGAAGCAAATGCAAGTGAGAGAGAGACTCATAAACAATAATGACCAACCAGAGCCCACTGTCAATAGTGGAAATAAGAAAATATAACAGGAATCTGCTTGAATGAAATATGCGATTTTTGATTAACCAATAGAAAAGTATATGTGGGTGATATGTTGGGAATATGATTAAAGCAATTACAAATACAACCATAGATTACGACGAGAAAAATCATAAAAAGAAAGATAGTAAGCACCATAGAAATAGTTCAAATGATCAAAAACAAGAATGCACTGCAAATAATAACAGAACAAATTAAGAGATATGAAAAGGAGAGCCTGAGATGCACATTTATAAAAGATAATAAAAAATGCAGAAATGATGAGAAAAGGTGTAGAACAGAAACTGTTGAGATATGTTACATGGTTACAATAACATAATGAGAAATGCAACTATAAGAGGAGCTGCTAATGTTGACGCAACAAATCCTATCCCCAAAAACAGAATGACAATAGAGAAATGATAAACATCTATGCACCAAAGGACTTCAAATAAATGAACAATTAAAACAGTTACAAGAGGAAATATAAAAATGAAAAACAAAGGCAGTGATACTATTCTTGGAGGTAAACAATATAGTTTCACTCAATATCTGCAACAAGCAATACAGGTATTTTGACATATTGAAGTGGGTGGAAATTGTAATGATGATAATTATGCATAAGAATGCTCCTAATGAAAAAACAGAAGAAGAAGTGAACAAAACATAAGTTTCTTTTACAAGGACGTGGTGACTTACAAGTTTAAGAAAAGTTTTTAGGCACACACAAGCAGAGTGGACGCCCAGATGACAGTAATGATAGGGTTGAAAGAATAAATCAATTAAAACAAATAACAACTATATTTGAGGACATAGAAGAAGTGAAGTTTTTAAGATATGCAAACATCATAACAACTGAGAAAGAAGCAGAACTGAAAATGTCTAAACAACCCAAGTTTGCAATGAAGCAGCCAAGGAGCTGAAATGATTATAAAACAGGCAGATGCATTATTATATGGAGAGTGAGCTGTGCTAAAAATAATGCAATAATATCTATCAAAGTAAATGAAACTTACAAACTTTGTCATTCTTGAAAAGCCAAAATGTGCAACAGTGACAAGCATCGCCTTCCATTATAAATAAAAGTTTTTGCTAAAAATGATTAATATATTTCAATGCAAATTCACACTATATTTTAAAAACCATGTCTTTTTGCCAGTCTAAGGCACCTTCACAATTAAAGTAGTTCATAAAGCAGTTCCAAATTCTCTTTGGGCTTCTTCAATATATATATTATATTATTATATATATAT
>CABFPE010000154.1:444405-456630 GCA_900660155.1 Hofstenia miamia | reverse complement strand
GAGAGAAGAAAGGAGATGAATAAAAATAAGCAACTTAAGTGATGAATTGTGCTCATCAACATTTATAAATTAAAATACTAAATTATGAAAACAAGTGCTTATTGATTAACAAATTTGACAAAACAGTGATTGCAAAATCCCTTCTTTTTATTTTAGCCAACAAGCAGAAGTGTCTAGTTAATTCTAAAATTTAAATCAGCAGGTGCTAATTTTGATTAAATAATAAATAGCATTAAAATATTGGAGTAATTGTTGAAGTATATCCTTTGGATATCTTAATTTACTTTATTGTCTGGTTTGCTTAGTTATTAACAATGTCAAGCTAAACAGGTTGATTCACGAAATGCACTTATGTTAGGTGTATAACTAGGAGTTTTCGATTAGCCATTTAGCTGGTTATTGATTGCTTTCAAACATGTATAAAATAATAAGCTCAATAACTGGCTAGTTAGACAGATATAAGTTATATCTTAACTCTTTTTCTAGATCCAAATTATTGAATATAAAGTCACTGATAATGAGACCATTATTTATATTAATTATTTTACATGTAGGTTGGGAAGCTGCTATGTATTTAAGTGTTACAGTGTTAGAGATACTTCAAAGAACTTGGCTTGCTGAATCTGTTGCTGATTACCAACAGTTGCCCAGATAACAATTTTGGTTGTTTTTACGTTGTTTATGGTTGTTTCATACATTTGGTTGTTGCAGCAACCATTAACATCATAATGACAACCACTAATACTAATTTGAGCAACTAAAAATGTGATAATTTAAGATTCAAGCAGATGCTTGCAAATAGAACTCACTTCATCATTTTGATTACTAGATCATTTTATATAAAGAATGGAGTTGCAAAAAGCTTTTTTGAAATATTAAATTTGTGAAAAATTATAATATACTTGGTAAGCGAATTTTCAAAATAATTTATTCATGAATATTTGGACACCTTCAAATTATCTGTCAGATAAAAAAGTTACATTTGAGCAGAAGAGATTCTTTACAATTTAAAAAAGTATTATTTCAAAATTATACTTAACTTTAAAAGTTTAAATTTTTGTTAAATTTGGCAGATTTTTATGCTTATTGTTATCATTTAAAATCAAGACATTCATTCAAAATTTCAGCAAATGTTGTATTTAATGTATTTATTGTATTACTGTTCTGCCCTTTGTTGGGCTTGTGTTAGTTTAAACAGCAATGTTTGAACTGATTATCAATATAAATTTGATGTATTGCATATAAAAGTAATGCTAGAACAATCATGGGCAACATAAAATAACGTTGTTATGACCTAAAAATAGTGCTTTTTTATTCAGAAAAAACAACCAAAAAGCAACCTAATGTGACGTTGTTGGAACAACGTTGTTTAGACCAGTCAAAAGGGTACCATTTCAAAGTTAAAACAACCATAAAAAACAACTAAAAAACAACGTTGTTTAGACCAAAATTTGTTATCTGGGTGAGAGAGGAACAAACAGTAGCCATGATAAATCTAATGTTTACAAAAGCATTCTCTAAGAGAGCAGCCTCAGGCAGATGCCCAACCAGTTGGAGTACTGCAGAGCTGCCTCACCTAAATAGTAATTGTTAATGTATTGATTAATTACAGTTATTGAAATTATATTAACACAGTGCTGAGTAGACAAAGACAGTCAGTTAGATCCCTGCCTGCTGAATTACCATAGAATTAAAGAATTTGATTTAAAAAATGGAAACTGGGCCTAGTAGGAGATGCTACATGGCGACCATGATAGGTTACAAATCTCCTCCAAAGTGGATTTCTTTGACACAAAAAACTGACATCAAGGGAAATCAGCAGCAAAATTCAAGAAATGAGAACCTTTGTTACTGACATTATTCAAAAGGAAGAATTATTGTGTAAGAAGCAAATGAACCACCTGAACAATCAAAAGAAAGTAAACAAGTCAACACATTTAACTGAGATGCATAGCATTGAACAGGAAGAATATGAACTGGAACAAGATAATAACTAATGATGAATGGAAGTAAAGAAAGAAGGTAGTGCCAAAAACACCCTACCCAGAGTAGTAGTAGCCCCAGTGGCATCAAGATTAAAATCACACACTAATGAAACCAATCAGTCCCCCATGATGGAAATACAGACAATCCACATGCCCTCAGAAACAATTCCACAAGAAATTTATGAAATCCTGAAGAAAAGTCATGAAATGCAAACCATGCTAAAACTGAAATATGACAATTAACAGAAAGATTTGAACAGATAGAGAAAACCTTGTAAGGGAAATTACAAAGATATGAACTCAAAATTGGATAGACAAAGCAAACTATTTCAACAGGATGTAAAAAGACTCACTCAGCAATTAGTGGAGTTGAATAAAAGGTTCCTTGAGCAAAATCAAAATTGGGAAAAAATGTACAAAGACCTGGAAAGAGAAAATAGACAGCTGATAGAGGACAACAATATCAAGACAAAGGAACTCAAACAGCTTAAAGATAAGCTTAGGCTAATTGAGCTAACAGAGGAAGAGAAGCAAGAAGAAATACCCATGAAATAGAGTTCATACAAGAAAAAGAAAATGAACTAGAAACAATACCTGAAAGGAGAGAGGGCGCAAAAAGGAATATGAATAGGTCAAAGAAGAAAACAAAAAGGAGAAACAAAAGATAATAAATGAGATAATGAGAGCAGTCACAAGACAGTTCCAGAACAAAGAGGATAGAAAAAAACAATTGAAACTGAAATTTGAGAAATCAATACTACAGTGTAAAAGAAATAATGAAATGACTCCCTGTAAAGCAACACTTCCAAAGTTCACCTGAAAAGTAGATGGGTACAATCCCAAATTTACAAAATGGCTACAGAGTTTGAGATCACAATGATGGAGGTGAAGTTTAATCAAGAGGCCACAGCAATGAGACTTCTGCTATACCTAACAGGAACTGTATATCAGCACTATTTGCTACTAAATACTGAAACAAAGAGAGGCTACAAGTTATTGAAGGAGTATTATAAGAATTAAATCTTTAAAAATCAATACTGTATCATCCTCAATGCAATGAAAATGAAAAAAAATGACGACATAAAGAATTACATTCAACAACTGGAGAGTCTAATATTGCTAGCTCAATGGAGAATAAATACGCCAAATAAGATATAATCTCCCATATTCGAAAGGGCATTCTTGAGAATATAAGAACTCAGTTTGATATCAAATGTGATGTTGATGACAAACTTGAGAAAATTATAAGAAAAACAGTCAACATACAAGCCACAATTAAGAACAATGCATGCATATACAAAAAAGCAGCATTGCACAGAGAGGCACTGATGTGGAGAAATAACTTCAATACCCAGACAACAGGCAGAAGTTTTGAAGAAAATAAGCCAAAGAAGATATTCAAGCTTAGGACAAAAAGATGGAAAACCAAGAAGATAAAGGAAAAAGATGTGAAGTGGTATAATTGAGGGAATAAGAGTCACAGGAAACCAGATTGCAAGAAGCAAATAAACATAATAGGAGAAGAAGATGCATACTATGAGGACAAAGACTTAATAAATTAAGAAAAAGAAATGGATGAAACAGAGCAAACACAAAAAAGAATCAGGAAACTAGGAAGAGCACTGATTCAAGAAAACTGATCACCTATCATAATATTGACAAACCTGGACAACGTAAATATGATTATAGTTGTAATCAATGGGATGATGACCAATGCAATGATTGAATCAGGGGCAGCAAATTTGATAATCACAGACAAGTAGAATTTAATTGTGGAAACCTTGAAAAATCTAACAAAAGATATATTAATACATTTATACCTATGGAAAAATAAACTCAGTGTAAATGAGGATAGCTAACATGATTTTTGATCAGTAGTAGTAGATGCTCATAACAATCTACTACTGTAGCATAATCCAAAGAATAATACTGCTAATAAAGAAAGAAGATCAGATGATTAGTCAAAACTAAGATCAAATTATGATTGTTAATTAGAAAAACAATTTAAGTTTAATTATCAGATTATCTTTGTAAATGCAACCCAGTAATAACATAGCAAATTGGTACTTGTCCTCGAATTTTGACTAAACAAAGGGGGCGAATTCGCTTCCATTATTTTTAGCCATTTTGGCAGATGAACAATTTGAATTTTGAATGACAGGTACTTTTTAAATTCAACTATAAATAGAGTGAAAATCAATTTGGAATTTGTTGAAGTAGCTAGCAATTTGATCATTTACATGTAACCAATAATTAACATTGGCAAAAAAAGTGCTGGATAGCCTACTGCAAGGTTATACATATTTTATCTTATAGACTTAGGTGACCTATAATAGACTGATAAAAGACCAAGCATGTATTAGGTTATTTAAATGTAAGGTAGGAAGCTGCAAGTTATTATGTAACGTATTTTAATTAACTTAATTAAAGCCAATAGTTTTCAGTAATGGCTAGAGTAATACTAGGTTGTCCCAAAAGTTCGTAAACACTTGAAAAAAATTGAAATTTTATTACTCAAATAATAGCTGCAACAATAAAGTTTATTCCTCAAAATAAAGACCGTCATGTTCCAAGACTTTCTGCCATTGATCTGCAAGCTTTTGAATCTGGTTAAAGTACCATTCAGCCGGCTTTGAATCGAAGAATTCTTGACATGCTTCTTCGACTTCATCAAACAGTTTCAATCAGCCGACCTGAACGAGGCATATCTTCAAGACTCATGTCGCCAGATTCGAAACACTTGTACAATTTTGAGATCACCGCATATGCAATTGTTTCTTTACCTTCGGCAGCACAAATCTCTTCAGCAGCTTTTCTAGTTGAAAGACCTTGCTTCCAGCAGTAGCGAACCAAAACTCGCAGCTCAATTTTATCCATTACCTGGATCAAAAAATGAATATTACTATAACAATATAAACGCAAAAAATATAGTAATTAAAAAATGCATAAAATTTAATTTTTTCAAGTGTTTACGAACTTTTGGGACAACCTAATAATTATTAAGCAGCTAGTGACATTGCAATGTTGTGAAGTGACATAAATCCACAATACAAATTGAGTTTAAGTCAGTTACAAGTAGCATTGGGAACTACACTGAGTTAGGATAGGGAACACATAAGAACTTTGTTGACCTGAGGTTGGGAGTTACCTACTTTAACAATGGAAACACAAATGAGGTGATGCAGAGATTAGAGTTGGCCAGAGGCCACATATACATCAATCATGGAGAAGAGCTATGATGGCAAAGTACCTAAACAGTATTTGGTTATTTCAGTTAAATGAAGATTTACAGAAATACATGCAACAAATAGCTAATATGCATACATCCCTACCCACGTAGTATAGGGAATAATAATTTAAAGAATCATTTAACCTACATCAATGCTTGGTAGCAGATGCTACATGGCAACCAAGACAGTTAAAGAACAGATAAAGAAAAAAATCAGTTCAACATATGAACTTGAAACTTAAAGTCAAAAAATAACCAGAGCAAGGAAGCAGTGATAGTTTACAGCCAGCTACAAGTCAACAACTACAACTATACCTAACATAGAGCAGGGGAAAGACAATGAGTCACACAGATCTACCAGCCACAACTATTTGTACTTATAGATGCCAAACATATGAGGAAAAAAAGGTAGTGCCAAAACAGGCACAAGCAAAACAACCCCCACCCCAAGCACATTCAGAGACAGACGCATCCCCCATAGAAACCCTACACATGTCCCCAGAGACAGGATCCAATGAAGTTCTAAACATCTTGTGCCAAACAAATGAAATGGAGACAGTACTGAGATCTGAGATACAACAATTATTGGAGAGAATGTTGAAATTGGAACAAGAGAACAAGAATGCACTAAGTGAACTAAAAATCAAAATGGATAACCACTTGGATAACCAAAGTGAAAATTTCCAGAGAGGCATTAAGGCCTTAATGAACCACCTGGCACAGTCAAACAAAGCTTTTCAAAAACAAAACCAGAAATGGGAGAAGATATGCCAACAATTAGAAGACCCAAATAGGCAACTAATCCTGGATAATGATATCCAAGCCCAAGAGATAGAACAGCTCAAAGATATACTACGATCAAGAGAGTTAGACAGAGATGAAAATCATGAAAATCAGGAATGAGAAATAGAAGATCTGAGATTTATATTGAAATAACTATGAGAAAACGGAGAAGAAAATCCAAAGATAATAGCAATGCATGAAAGAACAATCAAAAAGAGGGAGGAAAAGAATTTATGAGCATCACCCATGAACTTCAAAAAACACTTCAGAGAAATGGAAGAAGAGAAAACTGATAGCATAAAACATGCAACAGAACTACCAACAAAGCAAGCAGTCAGCTACTACCATCTGAGGAGAAACCTAACCTGAAGCAGATTCAGAAACAAAGAATCACACCAAGATGCAAGCCATTACTAATCATAATCAAAATGACAAATATGATGTTGAAGAAAGGAAGCTCCAAGAAGATCACATTCAGAAATGGATGCATCCCCCCACAGAACTACAAACCCTACACATGTCCCCAGAGACAAGCCCTACAGAAATTTTTAGTAATCTCACACAAATCAATGAAACAGAGTCATTACTAAGAAGTGAGATACACCTATAACACAGAAAAATTTTCAAAATTGGAACAAAAATGCTTTGAGCAAACTTAAAATAGAAAACTTCCAGAACAAAATCAAGATACTAACAAAGCAATTGGCAGAATTGAACAAACACTTTTGGGAACAAAACAAAAGGTGGGAAAAAATCTGCTGTCAGCTAAAAAACAAAAACAGACAATTAATCCAAGACATTGATATTCATGCGCAAGAGCTAGAACAGCTCAAAGACAAACTCAGACTAATGGAAGTGAGCAAAGAAGAAAAATGGGGAAACACAACCACAAGAGTTGGAAGAACTCAGACATAAACTCAAAATGATGCAAAGGGAAAACAAAAAGGAAAACCAAAGGGGAATACAAACACATAAATTAACATTTGAACAAGTAAGAGAAAGGAAATTGCAAGCATCACCAGTCAACTTTAAAATTACCTAAAGGACCTCAAAGGAGAAGAAGAACTTGAAAAGAAAAAAATCATTGACAAAATCACAAAGGCAGTAACCAACCAATTTACAATAAAGGAAAGTACAAACACACAAAAGAAACCAAACTTTGAGAATTCCATTCTACTAGAAAACATCAATAAGGACACTATACCATGTAAAGCAACCTTTCCAAAATTTAATGGAAAATTTAACAGCTACAATCCAATGTTTGTCAAATGTCTTCAAATGTTTGAGATCACCATGGCTGAGAGGAAAGTAAGCCAACAAGCATTGAAGACAATTTAAGTTTATTTATCATCATTATTTTTGTAAATGCAACTAAGAAACAAAATAGCAAATAAGTACTTGCTCTCAAATAATTTGACTAACTGAAGGAGGCAAAATCACTTCCATTATTTTTAGCCATTTTGGCAGACAAATTAAATTCAAATTTTGAACAACTGGTACTTTTTGAATTAGAGTAGAAATATAGCTGAAATCAATTTGGAAACTGTTGAAGTATATTCTTTGAAAATCTTATCTTTACATTTCATTTGGATTGCTTATCTATAAATCATGTCAAGCTAAATGGTAAATGCAGTAGTAGTGGCTTGTGCACTAATTGAGAGTGATTCGAGGGTCCTTGATCCAAACCATGAACCTGCATTTAGGTTAGCTATATGAATAGGAGTTTTTCCCCATTTAGCTGGCTATTGATTCTTTCATTTACATGTATCTAATAATTGATATCAGTAAAAGGGCTGGATAGCCTACCATAAGTTATACATACTTTTTCTATAGACTTAGGTGACCTATAATAGACTGATAAATAGACTGAGCATGTACTACTGTTATTTAAATGTAAGGTAGAAAGCTGCAAGTTATTATGTAACTCATTCTAATTAACTTATTTAAAGCCAATAGTTTTTGGTAATGCTAAAGTATTAATTATTAAGCAGCTAGTGACATTGCAAGGTTGTGAAGTATCATGAACACATATTACAAATTTAGTTTAAGTCAGTTACAAATGGTGTTGAGAAATGCACTGAGCTAGGATAAGAAACACATAAGAACATTGTTGAGCTGAGGCTTGGAACCACTAAATCAGCAATGGGAACTCATGTGAATTGATTTGGAGATTGGAGTTGGCCAGATGCCATAGCCAGATCACTGAGCAGAGTGACAATGGTGGTATACCTAAACAGTATCCAGTTACTTTAGCTAAGTGAAGATTAACTAAACACATATAACATCAGAGCAAAGAGTTAACATAAGTACATCCCTACCTGCTTAGAATGAAGAACAATAATTTAAAACAATGATTTAATCTATGTTAATGCTTGGTAGCAGATGCTACACTATTTTCTGCTGACAGCATTGATTGCTCACATGTATCCTAGGCTCTCATGTACACCTATGGGTTTCCTCAAAGAACAGAAAAGTTAACAAGTTGGATGTCTCTTCCTTTGCATGGTTCTGTGTTAGGTCTCAACCCTCTAACATTATGTGCTCCCAAACTAAACAGAATGTTACAGTTAACAAAACAAGAATTGCTGGACTAACAATAGTACAATTTGATCAGGAGTGATTATGGAATGCGTCAAACCTTGATGGAAAGAATAAGGACTACGGTTATAGCAATTATATATATATAGGTATTTCTGAATTTTCTGACTGATTCATGGTCTTAACTGGTAAGCTTAAAGGATACTCCTACCATCAGAACTATTTGGCTTTATAATATACTTGTTTGATGGATTCCTTTTAGAAGGCCAATAGTTGAGACTCATAAAATAAAATATTGGATGTAGAGCATTATGCAGATGACTGAGCAAAATAGGATGCAAAAGCTTTATAATCTCTGTCTGGCATGATTTTTAAAAAGGAACAACAGGATTCCAATTCCCCAAAGACAAACTATATTACAAAAACATCAAACTGAAGTATTCTATCATGAAATCAGGCATGCAAGTTAATAAATACTTTATGGTATTTACTATTTGTAATTTGACAAATTTACTGCTCATTTAGTAGCATACAAGTGTTTTTGAATTTATAAATCAAAGCAGTACACAGTAGAAATTAGCAAGTTAATATTGAATGGAATCTGGAATGTTTCTTTGGCCTGTTCTTCAGTTGGGAAATGGATAAATTGAGATAGGTGTGAGGCTCTCTGAACACTGTAATCATTTAAAAACATTTGTGTAACCAAAGGTAAAGTGCGGAATTTTTGTTATTTTGATTAGAGGAAAATTTTAGCATTCTTTCAAAAGCACAACAAGAAAAATGTCTCTATGACTCATGTGGTAGTAGTAGTATTATTGCAGTGAAAGCTTAAAAAATTTTTTGAATGTGCTTACACTTGAAAGAGCTGATTGAACATAGTTCTGTAGTGGAAGATGATGGAATGTATTCAAATATTGGCATTTTTTCCTCAAAAACAGCTAAATGGTGCACTTTGGTAATATGATATTCACAAGCACCTGCATTAATTTGCTGTTCCACAATTTTAGCCCTCATTTGACACTGCTTACATGTTGTCATCCTTTCAATGTGTGTAAATTTTCATTTATAATTTTGAACTTTTAATTGATTGTTGAGGCATATTGGCCTACTGTATAACTCAGAGGATTCTTTATTAATGCAAACCAAACTTTGCCAATTTTCATTGTTTGATGAAGAGAACCAAATTGAAGATTGTTTATTGTAGTTGTACTTTTTGCTACAGCTCATAAATATGCATCAATACAAAAAATATATGCAGTTTAGGTCGAAGCAAATGACTTCTAATCATTCACTTGCACTAATGAAATTATCAACAAGATCTTGTAGTGATTTTCTACAAAATATTAGATCAATTACAAATTTAAGAAAGCTTAAAAAATCTTTTAACTAATTAGTTCAAATTTTGAATATTAGTACATTTTAAAAAAGGGCAAACATAAAAAATAAAATATTTTTTTTGTAAATATTGAATTGAATGTGTTGTGTTGTATGTATGCATTATGCTTGAATCTATATTCTATGTTTATTAAATAATATTTATTGTTATAGTAGTGATATTTGCAATTAAAAACTGTTTTGAATTTTACAATTTTCCAAATTTTGTAATAATTCCAACATTTTTGGATAAAAAATTCCTCTTTGTGATTAATAGAAAATTTAAGTTTAAAAACTAGACTTTTTATAATATTTTAATGTTGATTTTCAATTATTTCAAGTTGTGTATTAATGATTAATTTTATGAGTATGTCTAATTGAGTTTTGTGACCCATTCCATTTCAAATTTTTAACATTCCTAATCTTCAAAACCCTAATGGTGAAGTTTAATCCAAATAATATTCTATTTACTTAAATTTTTTGTTTTTTGAAATATTTAAAATTTACTGAAAACACACAGAGAGAGAATCTAGAATAATCCACTAAATTAACTGTTAAAGAGAAAAAAAGTCAGTCAAAGAAAAGAAAAACAAAAATAAAAATGATTAGATTTTTGTTTAGCAATTTAATTTGTTATATCTTGCAACTAAGATCTATCAAATACAAATGTAAAAAATTAGTAATTGTTGAAAACACTAATTTGGCAAAACAAAGAGGGCAAAATCCCTTCTCATTATTTTTATCCAACTTTTGCAGCTTAATAATTTAAAAATTTAAATCAACAGGTACTTTTTTGAAATTAAATTTAAATAGAGTAAGAACATTGGAAAGGTTGTTGAATGAAATTCTTTGGAATTCCTATCTTTAGATTTTCATAGTTTGATTAATTAATGTCAACGTCAAGCTGAATGGTTCATGTTGAGCAGTGGTCAGGATCCCATGATGAAAAAAATTCAAGGTTCTGTGCCTCTGATCATGAAACCACACATAGGTTATTGTAGCATCATCCAAAATAATCAGAACTAAGCTGCAAACGTCACAGAAGAGAGTAAGATCAAAAAGGAGTTGATTAAAAATATTATAATCAGATCAGTTGCTATTATTTCAGATTAATTTGTAAAATGCAACCAAGAATAAAATATGTGTCAAAAAAGAGATATTTGTATCTGTCAATAAAAATACTTTTGACAAAACAATGCTTATGTTATTTTATAGCCGCCATATTGACAGAATTTTAAATTTGAATCAACAGGTACTTCTTTTGGAATTAATATAAATACATTGAAACTTAGTGTAAGAGTTTGATAAAGAATTTTACTTAGAATTCTTATTTTTCATCTTATTAATGGTTTGATTATTTAATACAATGTCGAGCTAATCAAGCAGTGTTTAGTAATGGTCTGGATACATCACAGGGAATGATTCTAGGTTCCCTGTGCCAGATCACGAAAGTGCACATAGGTTAGGTGTAGGGGTTTTCTCTCAATTAGCTGACTAGCATTTCATTGCTACATGTATTAGATAATTAACTGTCAGCAAATGGTTGGATAACCAAACCCTAGGAATTATCTTAATATTATTTTAGATCTAAATTTATGACCTATAATCGACTGATAAAATGACAGTACATGTAGTAAGTATAAATGTAGGTTAGGAAGTTGTTCAAATAGAACTTATTTAGATAAGCCAGTATATTTTGGTAATTGTAGCATCAACCAAAAAAATAAGCTGCAAACCACAGAGATCAGCGTCAAAAGATTAACAGTGATTAAATATGATCAAAAAATGATTGTAAAATTTAGTTAAATATCTCATTATTTGTATTATGCAACTAAGTTACAATATTGCACATTATGAGAAAAATACCATAGCTGATTAATAAAGATTTGACAAATTGTAACAAGCAAACTTACACTTAGGTCAGAACAGCCATATTGGCAGAAGATTAATTCAAAATGTGAAATCAGCAGGTACTTAGAACTTTTTAAATAAATAGCTTAGAATTTAAATGAAATTTGATGAACAATAAATTCTTTGGAGTTTATCTTACTTTCATTTTCATCATTTATCTGGTTTGATATTTAGTAAAATGTTCAGCTAAGCAAGTTGTGTTGAGTAGTGGCTGGATTCCATCATGGGAGTGATTCAAAGGGTCCTTGTGCCAGTCATGAAACTGCACTTATGTTACAGACAGGAGGTTTTTTGATTCTTGCTTAGTCTGACTATCAATCACTACATGTACATTATAACAGATGCTCAAAATGGCTGGATAGCCATCATTAGGATTATATCTTTATAACTAACAGTAGGAGATCC
>CABFPE010000154.1:416704-436123 GCA_900660155.1 Hofstenia miamia | reverse complement strand
TATATATATATATATGGTATTAATATAACAACATTAATCAATTATTTGCCGTAGGTACAATTCTTTTTTGAAGAAGAAAGCGCTGCATGTAAAATACAAACATTTTCATTTGTAATTTTAAATTTTCCTCTGGTAGCTATTTCCATTACGTTGTTGGAACATCCTTTAAGTCCTTCCCATCATTAAATTTGGATATTTAAAAACCAGAAAGCCAGCTACATAAAATAATGTCTTCATTTCTTTACAGACGCATCACTATTACTAATATTCTTAATTATATCAAAGTCTTTCTCAAAAAATGCATGCATTGCAAATTAAACATGAAAGGTTGGACTCTTTTGTTAGGCCATCACAATCTAGATGTGAAAGTACATCCTTGAATGTAGAAAATTTGAAAGAGAATACCACATTTAGGTGTAAGTAATGATCAAATTTTGACTCCAAAGTATTGCTCTAGAATTTCCCCAACAAAACATAGTTGTAATCATGATCATACTTCAAATAATTCCACATGTCAACAGCAAAGTGACAAATATTATTCAATGATGTGGCAGTTTCACTTGTCAAGCCATGTAATCTGTGAATACTTAGGCCAAAACTTTTCATTGCAATAAAGATATCAGTACATTCCAACATATACTGTAAATTAGATTTTGACTGCCAAGAAACTGCGGATTGGAAACCATCATTTTCTTGAATTCCTTTTTTGCTGACTTAACCTTTAAAATTTTGAAACAGTTGCAAACAATTTCAACTAATGCAGCAATACCTATTTCAGATGGAAAATAAAACCCTAGCACTGTAGCAGTTTTTTCTTGGCATTATTGTAGGGAAAGCAGCAGTTTGAATTAAAATTGATAACTATAGTACTGTATCAGTTGAGTTTTCATGGTCAACCAATGAACACAAAACCACCAAATTAGCTTTATGAGATTTAGTTCTAAACATAAAATACACTTCTTTATTTAACAGTTGTTCCTGACATTTTCCAAGAGATGCAAACTGTCAGAACCAATAAAGAATGGCTCATTTTCTAAAACAGGATGAATATTAATCCATGGTCGTGCTGTCTCTGGAGTATTCATGAAACACATTACAAAACTTCTATTCACAGTAAGATAATCAGAAATTAATCCAATAACATAGGCACCATTGGAATGAACTTTTTCATACTGGAAATTTGCAGTATTTTGGTAAAGAGGATAGATACTAGTGACATATGATGAATGGCCAGAATAGCTGAATGTGCTCATTGTGGCTAGCACTGCTCATGCAAGTTTGTAAGGAATATATAATGAATTACCATAAACATGATTTCATCTGAATCTAAGTGCTGGCTTAATAACTACTTCATCCATTGCCAAATATGAATCTTTTTTTCACTAGTAGAAATACTGCAGCATCTTCTACCAAGTTTTGATTTCCAATTCCTCCATTTTTACAATATAATTGTTATGGTATACTAGTGGGTAGAGATGTACTGTTCTTAAACTGCTTAGCTTCTATGTTATTAGACTCTAATAACTATAATTAAAGGATGATATAACAAGCACTATTTAGGTGAGAAAAGCCTTGCAGTACCTTTGCCAGCTGTTGATGGTTAGGCATCCAACCAGAGCTGATCTCCAAAATCAAGTAACAGCCACTTCTTTCTGTTTCTGTTGAATAAGTTCCACCTCTCAGCTCAATGAAGCAACTTATGTGTGCCCTCTCCTAGATCAATGCTTACTCAGGGCTTGACACAATTCAACTTAGTCTCAATTTGTAAAGTGTACTATATACTTGCAACCTCAATTGTTACTAGCTGCTTAAATAAATATGTAATTAGCCATTATCAAAATATATTGGCTTTGTTTAACCAAGATAAACAAATAGCATCTTCCTAAGCTACAAGTAAGAATTGATACATACAATTTCACAATATTGGTCAAGTTATAGTAATGAATTTAGATCTAGTTTAAATATAAACACAAAAAACTATGTTTGGCTTACAAGCCTTATATGAAATGCATTATCATTCATACATGTAAGAAAGGATTGATAGTTAGCTAAATGAAAGTAAAAACTCTTAATTGTACACCTAACCTAAGTGTAGGTTTGTGGTTTGGAACAAGAAACCAAGAATCATTCCCATTTTGGGATCCACTACTGAACACCAACTGTTTAGCAGAATGTAGCATCATCCAAAACAAATCAAAAATAAGCTGCAAACATCGAGCAGAATGGGAATAAGATCAAAGAAATGATGATTAGAAATATTGTATTTAGATCAATTAGATTCATTTAGATTTATATGTATTATGCAACCAAGAAATAACATGTGTCAAAAAAGAGAGATTAGTATCAGTCAATAAAAATACTTTTGGCAAAATGAGGGGCGAAATTGCTTCCATTATTTTTATCCGCCATCTTGGCAGATGAAATGTTTAAATTTGAATCAACAGGTACTTTTCTAGATTTACTATAAATAGGAACTGAACATTGTAAGCAATTGTTAAAGAATTTTATTCAGAATTCTTATTTTGTTCTACTATAACAGTTTGAGTATTTAATATGATGTTGAGCTAATCAAGTGGTGTTTAGTAGTGGTCTGGATCCATCACAGAGAATGATTCAAGGGTCCCTGTGCCTTTGAGTCTTAATTGTAGTAGAAATGCCACAAGAGAAACCAATATTGTGGAAGAAAGCAATATCAAAAAAGACCTTAACTGAGAGTAGAAATATCATGAAATGTCGTATATTTTCAGAGAAAATACCATCACAATGTCTTTTGAAAATTGGCATTGATTCAACAAAAAATTAATTTCTTCTTTATATTTGATGAGCTACATTCAACAGGTAGACTTTTATTATCTTCCAAATGAGGTGATATGATCATTAAGTTCAAATACATTTCATCATACTGACTCTACAAAGTTTATGTATCCAAATCTAGATAATTGCACAGGCATTTTCAAAGTTTGTTATAAACAATGTCAGTATATCAAACATTGATGTTATCACTGAAAATAAAGCACAGTCAAGCACATAGTTGCCAATGTACTCCAATGCACACAAAATACCAATACAATTTTTGAATTTTCGTCAAAATTTGGATGCAGAAATGAAAAGAAATTATGAACTACTGATCAGAGATTTCATAAACTACTATGAAAATGAAAGCTTCAAAAACCAATACCAAATTATCCTAAATGCAACAAAAATAAGAAAACCAATGATATTCAAAATTACATTCAGCAAGTTGAATGAGTACTAATGCTGAGTTCAAGAGAAAATAGATATTCTAAGTACAATCTGTTCTTGCATATTTGCAAAGGGGTGCCTAAAAGCATTAGGACACAGTTTGAAATAAAATGCAATGTAGACAACAAGCTAGAAAGAATGATCTGAAAGGCAGTTGACATACAAGCAACAATCGAAAATAACGCAAAGATATACAAAAAGGCTGCATGGCACAGAGAAGGACCATCATGGAGAAACAACCTCAAACCACGCATCCCAAATAAAACCTATAATGAAACAAAACTGGAGAAAGATGTCAAATATTACCCTCTGTGGACAGAAGGGCCACAAAAAACCAGACTGCCCAAAGCAAATACATGTAATTGGAGATGAAGAAGCTTAATATGACAAGGAAGATGTACTGCAAACAGAGGACAAAATGGATTAAGTATTTTCCACTGATGAGGAGTCAGAAAACAAGTCAGAGCGCCAACTCATAAAAACCATGCATTGATAATGATCCTGACAAAACTTTATAAAATAAATATGATAAGGATAACAATTAAAGGAGTAATGACTAAAGCCAAAATCAACACTGGAGCAGCAAAATCGATAATCACTGATGAATGTGCTACAAAGCTAGGGTTCAAATGGGAGATTTGAACAGCTGCAAAAAGAGACTAATTAAAGCATCAGGAGAATATATCAACATGAAAGGAATGATAAATGCAGTGCAGATGACAATCGCTAACACAACATTTGAGCAGTCTTTTGTGGTGGTGGACACATAACAATTTGTTGCCATATGAAGTCATTTTAGGTGACGATTGTTTGACAAAAAATGGATGTGTCATCAAATACGCCAACAGAACTATAAAGGTGAGAGAGGAAGAAATGGAAATCAAAGAAGAACAAGGGAAGCAGAAAATGATCACATTTGAACTACAGGAAGACATCCATTTACAGCAGCACCAATGGAAAAGGCACATAATCAAAATGGAGGATGCAATAACAGCTGATATAATGCTATATGATAACAAAGGCATTAACACCAAAAGAGTATTGATGCCGTCTAGCATCTGTACAGTTAAGCATGGGAAGGGAAGAATACCAATACTTAATGCTATGAATCAGAATGTTAATCTAAAGAAATCTCAGGTAAGAATATACTGGAAGTACATCATATCAAACATCAGACTCATCTGGAAGGTAATAGGAGATGACAATGGAGCAAGTAATTTGCATGGTTGACTCAAGAACTTGCAAATAAAAATGGGTGGTACTCCACATGGCCAACTCAAGGGCGAGTGGATGAACACCATCAAAGTCCCAAGTACTCCCAAATGCTGACTCAAGTGCATAGGGGCGAAAGCAGAAGAAGAAGACATATACAGAGCACCCGAAATAAACAATGAAGACTACCCACATCTGGAAGAACAGGAGATCACGGAATTTAGGAAATTGTTGGAAAGACACAAACATATATTCACCTATAGAGAGATAAGCATGGGACAAGGATTGGGCGAAAAATACAGAATAGTTACAAAAACAAGAAACCAATTAAGCTACTAGTCAGAAGTGTACCTGAACAGATGAAAGATGAATACAATGGAGGAACTAATTGATAATAAAATCATCCACTCAAGTAAGAGCCCATACACAGCACTAACAGTTTTCTTGAAGCAAGAAGACAAGTATCACCTATGAATAGACTTTTGTAAATTAAATGAGGTGACAAAAAATGATTCATATCCCCTACCATGGATAGAGTTCATGCTCTACAAGGTCAGTAAGCATAGATATTTCACAACATTAGCCCTATGCAAAACCTACTGGCAGGTAAAGAATGAAGAAGACGATATTGAGAAGACAGCATTCATAACTCCCTGCAGGCTTTACAAATGGATATACATGGTGTTTGGACTATGTAATGCACCAGCAACCTTCCAGAGGTATATTACAAAAGAGCTAAAAAAGGAGACACACAGAATGGAGGAAGTGGTCAAAGCCTATATAGACAATATCATAGTAACTAGCTATACAATCCAAGAACATCTGGAAAAATTAGAGAGAATGTTAACAATATTGGAGAATGCAGGACTTTGTATTAATGGGAACAAATGCAACATTCTCAAAGAGAAAATAGTATTTCTAGGAAGAACAATAGAGAAAGGCAGAATATGCATGAAGGATAACTCCAGAGAAATGATCAGTAAAATAGAAAAGCCTAAAAACAAGAAAGATATACAGAGGATAATGGGATTCTTCAATTACTATGGGACTTTCATCCTGAACATAGCTGGTAAGACAGCACAGATGACCATATTAATGAGGAAATCAGTTCTGTTTGTATGGACCTTGCTGGAGCAGGAAGAACTAGATAACATCAAAGAAGAACTGGTGAAACTACAATCTCTTAACACACCAGACTACAACAAACAATTTATATTGGATTGCGATGCAAGTAAAGTGGTGATAGGGGCCACACTGGGACAAATGAAAAATGGAAAAGAGGTTCCCATCCAGTCATAAGTTGAGAGCAAGCAAAGAAAATTACGGATCCAAATTAGTGACTATAAAATGACTGATAAAGTGACCAATCATGTACTACTTTATAAATGAGGTTAGGAAGCTGCTCAATATTTTATTTATTAAAGCCAATATATTTCAGTAATGGCTACATGTAATTTTAGTTAAGCAGCTAGTAACTAGTCCAGTTGTGAACAAGTGAAACACTTTTACAAAATAGAGTCTAAGTCAAATTGTGCAGTGTGTTGAGTATGCACTGAGCTAGGATAAGGTACAAATAAACTAAATCAATGAGCTGAGACGTGGAACTCAACCAAATGGATCATTGAAGGATTGGTGAAACTGGATGTGGAGATCAGCTTTGAGCAGATGGCCATTATTGATTGTTAGAGAGATTGCTGCATGGCTTCATCACCTAATTTGTGAACAGTTAAACCTAGTGGCATCAGTTTAACAGAACTAAAAGCTAAAGCAGTATCTAGTTAAGTAAATCCCTACCTGCAAAACTATGACTAATGTTATACAGTAACAAAGGATAAACAGTAAGGATGCCTGATAGAGGATGTTACAACATTTTATAAAAGTAAAGTCAAGATAATAAAGTAAAAAAGGATTTACTGAGAATAACTGCTGATCCAAAAATGAATAAATTACACATATTTATACAAATGAAACTGGTGAAGGAATTAAAAAACAGTAAGCTGTTGCTTACATGAGAAAACAGTAACCTTTTAAGCTAACAAAAATACTGTGTAATAATATAAAAGAAATAATTAAGCTAAAATTGCACAGTTTACAAAAGAACTAAATTCATCAATGTTGAAATTATAATAGATAATTGATGCAGTTATGCCACATTATCTTGGTTTTACATCAAAAATTCAATAAATATTTGTACTTACACAAAAAATATTTATATTAGAAGGGCAATATGGATAAATGATCTAGTGTCAAAGGCCATAGGTGCACAGATATACTTTAATCTCATTGATAGTATTGATTTTGGCAGAGCAGAATTTAGCCCAAATTATTGTTTATGTTGCACATAATAATATTTTTGGTAATGCATTTTCTATGCTTTCTTAATTAAATGTAACAGCAACAGCTCTTTTGAGATACATGTGATGAGAAATATAATAAAGTTGATTTTGATTAAAACTTGTTTTTTCATGTTCAAGCTCAAGGTCAATCTGGTGCACTTGATTTTTGCATGTTATGAAGACATTTTAAGTTAGTAGTTGTATTTCTGCCGTGAATAGTAATTTAATCAAATTTAAAATTTATTATTTGAAATATTTTCTTGTTAAATAACAAACTTTCTTGTACTTGTAATTCAAACTTAAGAGCTACTCAATGAAGCACACAAAAGTACATTGTAACTTTTTAATGTATTTATTTTAGGAATGTGCCTTTCAAATCAATCAATATTAAATGGGAGCTATTTCATGCTTGTCAAGGAAATGGAACCAGATTTAATTAGAGCATACTTCAGAAATAATGAACTGATGGAAGATCTTGATTTTTCTAATTCTGTAAAAGCTACAACTTATTCAAAAAATACTTCAATATTGGAGTGGCTTCTTTCGCAAAATGATGAATGTTTTAATGTTTTCCTTGAAGCCTTATCTAATGCTGATCAAGACGGTTTAAAGCAGTTGTTGCTGAATAAAGGAAGGGGTATGAATGCATTATTCAAATGTATACTATTAATTGAATATAAAATATATGTAGACATAAACTATCTATAAATTATTCATTGATTTTCACTAGGTGAATTTTTTGAAATCAGGAACCTGACTACCCTTGTTATTTTATGTGGATTGAAAATAAAGCATATCTGCTACCTGCATATCACAAGACAAAACATTATTAATTTAATTTAACAACAAGAATAAGTTTAAGTATTCTTATCATTGGCATCTCACTTAAAACAGTTAGTTCCTATTGATTAAATAATTATATTGCATTGTAAATAGTTTTTTATTGTTATTTCAATTAGCACACAATTATTACAGAAATTGCCAATTATATAGGAAAAAGTAAGCATTGAGGTTAAAATGTGAATTTATATGTAAATGTTATAAATCATTCCAGAGGCTGCTATAGATGTATTCCATATAAATTAGTTATAGTTAATGTTTAAACTTATTGATGTAGTGAGAAGAAAACTATAATTTGTATTTTGCAGTCAAGAGTTGGAAATCTGCTGAATTAGTGTTGAATTAAAATATTAATTTCCAAAAGATTTTAAATGTATATACATCAGTATATTCCAAATATCCAATTTCATCTTTTATTATATACTTTACTTATGTGTTTTCTATAATGAATTATATTTTTACGAAAAACACTACTTAAAACCAATATGACAAATCATTTTAGGTGGATGTAAGAATAAGAGCATATTGCTTAGGCTAATTACAAAAACATGATATATATCTGGAATGCATTTTCAAATATTAAATTAGTGTTATTTAAGAAGAACAGATATTTCTTAAAAAGCTTCCAAGCAGTTTATCAAACAACAATAAGTTCCTCAAATGCTTATGACAATATTTAAGCATTCCAAAATGTCTGTTTAGAAAGAATTCAGAGTAGTATTTTGGTGTCATATTTGTTAACATCATCCCTTAATAATTTTGACTGTTCTTTAATGTTTGAATTTTTAATGTCACAGTTTCTAATATTGTATTTTATGATATCATATTTTTTCTTGTCCTCTACTCTTAAAGTAAAAACTTTTTAATGTTGTAATTTTTGGAGTCATAGTTTCACAATGCAGTAAACTAAATGTACTATATTTATTTTATTTAATAGCAGAGGGTTAGGGTTAAGTGCTAATATAGAGTAGGGGAGAAATTAATAGTCACTCCTTTATATTTTTTATTTTTTATTTCTCTCTTACAAAATTCGGATTTGACTATGATATTATTATTAAACTTGGCACACATATTCTTTGTATCAGCATTATCAAATTAGAATGTTCAAAATTTTGTTGCTGTCTTATTTTTGGGATATTTTGCAAAATCAAATAAATATTCATTTTTAGACTATCATCATTTGCTTGTTTTACAATTTGTACACTAGGGATATTCCTAACATGTATTTTCAGTAAATTTATGAAAAGCTTGGTTTTCCAAGTGTGGGAAAATTATAAAATATGCTAAGTGAATACTGAAGAAAAATGCTAAATGTAAAAAATGTCATGCCATCTTCATTTTGGGATTTTTCCAATAGTTTAATCCAGGGTTGCTCTATGAACAAAAAATAAAAAAACAATGCCAGTTCTTAAATGTAAAGTTGTGTAATTGCAGCAAATGTACTATATCTTTAAAATGTATTAGTACTTTGATTCTGCCATATCTCCCATGAGCATAATAGCCTTCTGAGCTGTTTGATTTTACACTTAGACATCACTATGCCAACTCATTTAAGCTCAAATATAATTTGAAGGATTTTTTTTGCTTTGGATTAAATGCTACTGCAATGTGAAGCTCGAGATTGGGTAGCCCACTTACAAATAATCTTGAACATCACTGCTCTAGATAAATGGTAGTATCAAAATAATTTGATTTGAAAACTGAATTGAGGCCTAAAAATGCTTAACTTGAGACCAATTATCTGGTAATAGAAAGCTATAGTACTAAGACTAATAGAAAAATGCGTGTTTACACTGAGGCTCAGTTTTGTTCTAGTGCTACTTCATATTTATATGTAAATTATATAACTCCTCCAGTCATGAAAAGCATTAATGAAATCCACTTGTATTTAATCAATTTTTTTTCTGCTCTATTGTGATTTTTGATTTTGATAATGAGGGAAAATAATGTGCTCCTTAGAGTAAAAATTCACCAACATAAACACAATGCAATGTATTTTAAGTAATTTGCTGAGAAAGCCATAAATTTACAAATGATATGTGAAGTTGTAAGAGGGCTTGTTTAATGAATGAAGAGCCTTTAAGCAGTTGCACCAAATTTGTGAGTGCATTATTTTAGGTCAGGTGTGGTCTTTAAATATTTTGAATGTGGTACAGTTTCATGGAATATCATAAATTATTATAAATGTATAATTGGCAATTTATGCAAAATCAAATCATATCTTTCAACAATAGCAATGATTTATGAGAATCTCCACAAAATCTTTAAGGTATATACTTGTGCACAAATCAGCCAGTGCTAGGCTTTTAAAATACTATTCATTCAAGTATAGAAGGTGTTCTTGAAAAAAAGGTTTTTATTTCTTTCAATTCATTAAAAAACATATTTTTATTTCAGTTTTCAGATAAAGCTTACATAATTTTTGAAAACTGTGTTGGTGGAGAGAGGAGGGTAGACCGCCCTCCAAACCCTTTGACTAGTGAATAACAAATAAGAATATTTATTAATTGCAACTTAATAAATAAACACTACATTTGCTGTTGCAATAGCAGAATCACTTTATATGGCTTATTTAACATACTAATGCAAAATTTTTGTCCAGAAACAGCATGGTGTAATTTTTATAGTTGCAGAAAATTGTATTATAGAAATTAATCTAATGCTCAGAAAATATATATTTTGAAATACCCTCTATTGTTCAGAGCTTGTTGACATATTTTCACCCCACTAAAGAAGAATTTTTCACCACATCTAGATTATGAATCTTTACAATGGCTCATAATGTCTCTATGGGATTAACTCTCTTTGAACTAGGGCTAGCACCCCCTCTCTTTATTAATCTTTGATTATTATTAAAAAAGATGTAGAGATTGCTAATGATGCATTTTCTAACTTTTACCACAATTCATAAACTTATAACTTTTTTTTAAATATCTGTTCATTTTATGTATGATATTATTTTTATACTATTGACTATAAAATAATTAATTAAACAAGTAGCAGCTTCTTATCCTACATATAACAAACATAATGGAATAATATGGGCTCATTATTGGTCACTTTATAGTCACTAATTTGGGATCTAGAAAAGATAATATGTCCT
Source organism: Hofstenia miamia (assembly GCA_900660155.1). NCBI lineage: Eukaryota > Metazoa > Xenacoelomorpha > Acoela > Hofsteniidae > Hofstenia > Hofstenia miamia. Next base: position 425,389 of record CABFPE010000154.1, on the reverse strand, counting down.
ATGTTTGGTTTACTAGCCTTATTTTGAAGTTGTTAACAGGACTTAAATGTATGAAGGGAATCAATAGCCAGCTAAACAGGTAATAAAAAACTCCTATTTGTATACCTAATGTAATATCCTCTACCAGGCATTATCACTGTTTATCTACTGTTACTTTATAACATTAGCTGTGTTATTGCAGGTAAGGATTTACTTGTTGTTACTGCTTGACTAGTTTCTTCTGTTATCTTATGTCACCTTGATTAACTGTTCAATTTTTAGGTGACAAAGCCATGTGGTAACCTCCATAACAATCTTCTAGTGGGCATCTGCCCAAAGCGGATCTCCACATCCAATTTCACCATTCCATCTGATGCTTGAGTGCCACTTCTCAGCTCAATCAAGATAGCTTATGTGTACCCTACATTAGCTCAGTGCTTACTCAAGACATGACACAACTCGACTTACACTCTATTGTGTGAAAGTGTTATATCTATTTGCAACCTGAATTGTTACTAGTTGTTCATTAAATACTACATGTAGCCATTACCGAAATATATTGGCTTATCTAAATAAGTTCTATTTGAACAACTTCCTAACCTACATTTATACTTACTACATGTACGGTCATTATATCAGTCGATTATAGGTCAAAAATTTAGATCTAAAATAATATTAAGATAATTCCTAGGGTTTGGTTATCCAACCATTTGCTGACAGTTAGTTATCTGATACATGTAGAAAGGAAATTCTAGTTGGCTAATCAAGAGAAAACCCCTACACCTAACATAAGTGCACTTTCATGATCTGGCACAGGGACCCTAGAATCGTTCCCTGTGATGTATCCAGACCACTAATAAACACCGCTCAATTAGCTCAACATTGTATTAAATAATCAAACCATTAATAAGATGAAAAATAAGAATTCTAAGTAAAATTCTTTATCAAATTCTTACACTAAGTTTCAATGCATTTATAGTAATTCCAAAAGAAGTACCTGTTGATTCATATTTAAACTTCTGCCAATATAAAATAACATAAGCGTCATTTTGTCAAAAGTATTTTTATTGACAGATACAAATATCTCTTTTTTGACACATATTTTATTCTTGGTTGCATTTTACAAATTAATCTGAAATAATAGCAACTGATTTGATTATAATATTTTTAATCAACTCATTTTTGATCTTACTCTCTTCTGCAACGTTTGCAGCTTATTTCTGATTATTTTGGATGATGCTACATGCCCCCCTCAGCTTGCGTTATTTTTAGCCTTTCGAATTATTGTTTCTGCCTGCTGATTGGACCACATTGTTTTCTCGAATTCCATTTGCTTTGTCATCTTTAAAACTGCATCTCTTTCTGTCATTACGACATTTGCGTATTTCAGGAAATGTGCCTCTATGATGTCTTCCACTATTGGTGTTATTTCTCTTAGTTCGTTCATTTTCTTTGAAAAAATGTCGTAATATTTCTGATATAGTTGTATTCCCTTAATGCTGATCATGAGTGTCATCTGTGCATTGGCTCTACTCTGATTTGGTTGTCAGGGTAGAAAAACATGAAAACTTTCCTTAAACTTCGAGTATTTGCCACATCCTTGTAGAAAAAACTGATGTTATCTCTTACTTCTTCTTCTGTGATCATATTGGGATCATTTTTATTTAATCTCATCATTGTAACGATTTTGACCCTCTTTGTAACATTGTAGTATTGGTATCTCTTTTCCCATATATCAGTCCAGACTATATCATTTACTCCAGAGAATAACATTATAGCTCTAGGATTCAGCTCTTTGATTTTGTTTCTAAGATCTTGCAGTTGTACATTAATTGGTTTCCCATGTGTGTAAAGCTGGTCTGGCGTTATTGTGCCTTTGATGTAGACCCTTTCTTTGTTGTCCTTCCGCAGCAATATTGCTTTTGATTTCTTGTAGTCATATCTTTCAATTATAGCTTTTGCTTTTCTTTCAGTGTTTATGTATGACTTATACTCATGTAGAAATGTCTTTGCAACCTTAACATCTTTCGGTCATCTCCAATGTGGGAGGACCATTGGTATCTCGATAGTCTCTGGCAGTGTGCAGATCAGGAGTTTTGTTTCTATTTCTCATTGTTGATGCTGTAGCTAGACCCATGGTAGTGGGGTAATTCATTTTTGCTTTGGGAATTTGTATCCCAGAATGCTTATATGAGTCCCCTTTGACTTAGTTTTAATCGTAGTTCTTCTTTAATTTCCAATTTTTGAAGTGATACATTCAACATCTATAGCCAGTTGATTATATGGTCTCAATAATTCTTCCAGTTCTGTTTGTGTGAATGCTTTGGTGAACATAAGTTTCATCGTCACTACTGTTTGTTGTTCTCTAATGCACTGGAAGTTTCTTTCTTTTATATCTTTTGATTCTTTTGTAATCTTAATTTCGACCAGGAAACGCTCGTCATCTGTGTCTATCCATTCTATTGTCTTAGCTGGACTAATTTCTCCCCACTTTTCAATGTTTATTCTATCGATTGTTTGTTGTGTTTTGGGGGATAGTAGTAATCTGGACGATGTTAATAGTTGCTCCTCCTCTAACATTTCTGCTTGGGACTTTGTAACCATTTCACAGACTTCTACTGGTTCCGTAATACCTCCTCTTTTCATCATTTCAGCACTTTGAATGATCTTGGTAAATGTGGACTGCAGACTGTCTTGTTCATAGCATCTCATTTCGTGTTCTAATATATTCTGCACGTTTTTCTGTGTTAGCATTTTTCGGATTTCAGCTGTGCTTGCAAGTTTCCTCTTAATAATTTTCTTCATTTTGAGCCATGGCTGATTTTGGAGTTGCATCATCCATGTCTCAGATGTTGCTCCCCACATGTATTTCGTCATTGGCTCATCAAATATCATGATTTTGCTGGGGCATATCCCCGTCTTATTTGCGATGCTTATTGATGACATCTCCCCAACGGATTTTCTTGCATTATTATTCTACTTAGTATTTTTTTCATCACTTGCACTGGCTTTTCTGATCGATTTGGTGACTCCAGTTTCCCAGTGTGACCTTTTAGTAGCCAGTTCTTTGTTTGTGTGTTGATTGGGGATATTGCAATTTCGTATTTCTTTGATTTTGTTAATTTGTGATGAGTTTGTTGCGAGATCAGGAGTTTTATTCCCACATCTTCTGTTGTAAATATAGCTAATATCCATGCTGTAGTTCTATAGCGTATTTCTGGTGCATTCTTTTCTTCAAATAACAATTGTTTAAAATCTTTTTTTGTATTCAATTCATAGGCTCTGTTTACTTTGCTCAGCGCCATTTCTACTGATTTGTGGAACTTTCGTGATGGTGCATTGATTTTTATCTCTGGCCAGCCTTCCTCTACTTTTTGTTGCAACTTCATGTTCCTCCAAATCATTTGGATTTGTTGTAAATGATCCTGTCATTGTGTAAGGCTGCACTTTATAAACAATGTGTTGCTTTTTCAATTCCTTCTATGTCTGTTGTCATCTCTATTGTTTTTGTTTGCCTGTAAAGATCAATTGTGATGCAGCGGTCTACCATGATTCAGTAGATCTGCGCCCAATAATCTATCTGTAAGTCGAGGCATATTAGCTCTGGGATCGTTGTGTTCTTATTTGTTTTCTCCCATGGGAAGATGTTTTCACCTAAACAGCATGCATTTTCTAAGTGCTCAGGAATATCGTCCTGTTTTGTTATCATTATTAGTACGACTCTGACATTTTGTACTCTTGCCATTCTTGTTGTGTCATCCACTTTCTTTTCTAATGTCTTTGTGTATTCTTTCTGTTTCAATATATGTATGATTGTGAGGTTTTCTGCATCCATATTTATTTCTGGTATCTCAGGGATTTTATCTTTATATGCCATTATTGCTTGTGTTGTATCTAGTGTAAATGCGTCATCAAATACGATGTGCACTGTACTGTGAATGTTTGAGAACTTCTTCGAACTCTCCTTTTCCTGTTTGTTGTTGAGAGTTCCTCTGTCTGCTGGGCTCTGCGCACTCTCTTCTTCATTGGTGGGTGCATCATTTCCTTCTAATTTCCTAAATGCAGTTAATAAATTTATATCCCATGTCTCAGGGTCATATATAGGTTTATTTCTCACTGCCCCCTGAGGCAGTCCTCTTTGGCTTGGGTAATCATTTCTGATCTCCGCTGTGTATTCATCATTGAATTCTTCTTCATGTACACTATCTAAATCATACATATCTTATATAAACTCATTGCTGTTAATTTGGCATATTTTAAATTCAGCATTGTCATCTATCATCATTTCCTCAATGTCTGCTGTTGCTCTCTTCAGGTTTTGAAAATGTAAAATTCTATTGTTGTCTAGCTTGTATTCATTGTTCAGTAGTGTTTGTGTTATTGTGTGGGGGCTGGACCATACCATTTTCAACTTCTGGACTTGGTTTGTGTCTACAAATTTGATCTGTGTGAAAGCGTATACCTTATTGCCTACTTTGTGTGTGTGACCATAAATTTTTTTATTATAATTGTGTTGTTGTCTCACTGCCGACTTCTTTATATTGTGACACATTGTTTCATGAATTCCTGTGATCTGGTTTCTTAATTGTTGTATGTATGCATTGTCCAATTTCCCGCTGTAATTGGTATACTGCATCAAGAGCGGGGTTGCTGCCTCTCTTCTGAACATGGCTTTGAATGGTGATACTCCAGTCGTTGCATGTACCGAGGTATTGTAATAATATTCGATCATTTCAATAACCTCTCTCCATTTATTTCCTCCTATTCGTGTTGTTGCTACCCTAATTAGCTTGATCAATGTTCAGTTAAGTCGCTCTACTGCTCCGTTGGCCTGAGGGTGATAGGCGGTTGTCATTCACTTGCGATTTCCAGTAGCTTTGCCATCTCTTGGAAAAGTCCACTTTTGAACTGAGGTCCTTTATCTGTTATGATCATTTCCATCAGTCCCAATCTCAATATCCATTCTTTTAAGACTAGCTCAGCTGTGGTTTCCACTGTGGTGTTTCACATCAGGACCATTCTCACATATTTGGTAAAGTTGTCCACCATTACTAGTAGGTACTGATAACCTTCAGCGTCCTTTGATAGCATCTCCAAATCTATATGAACTATTTCATTGGGTTGCGTTGCAATGATTTTCTCTAGTGGTGCTTGTTGTGTTGGGAAGTGCTGTTTGTTGTTTAGGAGGCATGTCGTGCATTTGTTAATAATGTCTTCCATGACTTTCCTGATGGCTGTTGTTATGAACGGTGCATTGAAAGTTTTCTCCATCTGTGTTATTCCTAAGTGACCCTTCTTGTGGATTTTCCATATTAATTCCCTCTTGAAGTAATCAGGTATTGCAATTCAGTTATTTCTGGCTTCAACGTATAGCAGTCCATTCTTGTTGATCTTCCACTTGTAACATTCATAATATCCTGCAGTTATTTTAGATAATATCGTTTGCAGTTCTTTAATCTTTTTTATAATCTTGCTTAGGACTATGTCATCTTTTTATTTGTCCACTATCTCTTGTTCTGTTATTTCCTCTCTTATGAGTATCGGCAGTACCACTTGACCCTTTTTATCCACATTTATCTCTGGCAGCCCCTCGTATTTGGTGTGCAGCAGGAACTAAAATTGCTTCTTCTCTCCATCTGTTTTTGTTGCATCTCTTTGGTACTCTGGGAGTGATGTCCAGAAATCCACGTTGTTGTGTAATGTGCCTTTTCTGTGTTCAATCATAAATGTGAATTCATTTAGGTACTCAATCCACTGGGACACTATTCCAGACTTATCTCCTGAGAACTTCTTCAACCAGGCCAGACTGCTGTTATCTGTTCGTACTCTAAACTTACTTCCTATGAGGAAATGTCGAAATTTTTTGATGCTTTCAATCAGTGCGAGCATTTCTACTTTGGTGGAGCCGTAGTTCTCTTTGCTGGCCCTCAGCTTGCGGCTGAAGAACTGGATGGGTACTTCTTTCCCATTTCTTATTTGGCCCAATGTTGCTCCAATTGCCACCTTACTTGCATTGCAATCTAATATAAATTTCTCGTTGTAATCAGGTGTGTTGAGGGAAGGTAATTTCGCGAGTTCTTCCTTGATGTTATCGAGTTCCTCTTGTTCTTGCCACGTCCATACAAATGGAACTGCCTTCCTCATCAATCGGGTCATCTTTGCCGTTTTTCCAGCTATATTTGGAATGAAGGTTCTGTAGTAATTGAAAAATCCCATGATTCTCTGTATATCCTTTTTATTATTTGGTTTCTCTATCTTCCAGATCATCTCTCTGGCATTGTCCTTCATGCATATCCTCCCTTTTTCTATCATTCTTCCAAGGAACACTATCTTTTCCTTCAGGATGTCGCACTTATTTCCATTAATTTGGAGTCCCGTGCTTTCCAAGATCATTAGTGTCCTTTCTAATTTTTCCAGATGTTCTTGGACTGTGTCACTTGTGACTATGATGTCATCTATATAGGCGTCAATGCCCTCTTCCATTCGATGTGTCTTGTTCTTAAGTACCTTCATTATGTATCACTGGAACGTTGCTGGTGCGTTGCAGAGTCTGAAAGCCATATATATCCATTCGTACAGCCTGTATGGGGTTATGAATGCTGTCTTCTCTATGTCCTCTTCCTCTATTTTCACTTGCCAATAGGCCTTACATAAATCTAGAGTTGTGAAATATTTATGTTTACTGGCTTCATAGAGCATGTCTTCTATTCGCGGTAAAGGGTACGAATCTTTCTTTGTCACTTCATTGAGTTTACGGAAATCAATGCATAGTCAGTACTTATTTCCCTGCTTTACGAACACGGTTGGTGCTGCATATGGGCTTTCACTCAGCTGGATGATCTTATTGTCAATTAGTTCTTCTAGTATCTGATTGTATTCTTCCTTTAGCTGCTCGGGTACTCTTCTGACTGGCAGTTTGACTGGTTTGTCAGTTGTTGTGACGATTTTGTGTTTTTGCCTACTGCCTGACCAACACTTATCTCTCCAAAGTTGAATATACGTTTATGCTTTTCTAGAAGTGTTCTTAATTGCGTGATGTCTCATTCTTCTAGATGTTGATAATCTTCATCATTTACTCGGGTATCCTGTGTGTATCTTCCTCTTCTGCTTTCATCCCAACGCCCTCAAGTTGGCTTTTGGGAGTACTTGCGACTTTGATGGTGTTCGTCCACTCACACTTGAGTCAGCCATGTGGAGTACTGTCTGCTTTCCTTTGCAAGTCCTTGAGTTGACCATGCAAATTACTTGCTCCATCATCGTCTTCCATTGCCTTCCAAATGAGTCTGATGTTGGTTCTAATGTATTTTCCGTATATTCTTATCTGGGATCTTTTCAGATTCACGTTCCGGTTTGTAGCATTGAGTATTGGTACCCTTCCTTTTCCGTTTTTTATCGTACAAATGCTAGACGGCATCGAAACTCATTTGGTGTTAATGCCTTTATTGTCATATAGCATTATATCAGCTGTGATATTATCTTCTGTCTCGATTGTGTGCATTTTCCACTGATGCGGCTGTAGATGAATGTCTTCTTGCAGTTGAAATGTGATTGTTCTCTGTTTTTCCTGTTCCTCTTCGATTTCCATTTCCTCTTCTTTTACCTTTATTGTTTTATTCACGTAGTTGATGACACAACCATTCTTTGTCAGAAAATCATTTCCCAGTATAACTTTGTATGGTAATGCATTGTTGCATGTATCCACCACCACCACCAAAGGTTGTGCAATGTTTATCATTCCCTTCATGTTGATATAATCCCCTGATGCGTTAATTAATCTCTTTTTACAATTCTTCATATCTTCTCGTTGGAATCCCAATTTCATAGTGCACTCATCAGTAATTATAGATGTTGCTGCTCCAGTATCAATTGTTGCTTTTGTCATCACTCCGTTATTGGCTATTGTTATCATATTCATCATGTCAAGGTTCATTAGGATCATTATCACTGCACAGTTGTTATGAGTTGGTGCTCTACTTAGTTTTCCAACTCCTCATTGGTTGGTGTTGCTTCGTCCATTTCATCTTCCATTTGTAGTACATCCTCTTCATCATAGTACGCTTCTTTGTCACCAATGACGTTTATCTGCTTTAGGCAGTCCGGTTTTTTGTGTCCTTTCTGTCTGCAACCATAGCATTTAACATCCTTTTCTTTTACTTTCCTCATTTTGCCATCCTTTCCCTTTACTTTTATGACTTTCTCTTGTTTCGCTTCAGCATAGTTTTTATTGGGGGTGCACAACTTGAAGTTGCTTTTCCATGTTGGTGCATCTCTGTACCATGCGGTGTTTCCCCTAGAACTAAGCATCAAGAGCCACTCGACTTGTTGCATGTAGTTTCGGATGTCATCAGTTTTTCTCATTTTTGTTGCATTCAAGATGATTCGGTACTGGTTCTTGAAACTTTCATTTTCATAGTAATTAATGAAGTCTCCTATTAGCAGTTGATAATCCCTTTTTTTTCTGTGTCCAATAACAGATAGTGTTGAGATGCTGCTCTGGTTAGGTATAGTGGAAGTCTTGCTGCTGCTGCTTGTTGGCTCACTTTCCTTTCCGCCATTGTTAATTTGAACATTTGAAGCCACTCGGCAAATGTGGGATTATAACCATCTACTTTCCCATTAAATTTGGGTAGTGTCACTTTGCATGGAATTGTATCATTGGCTGTTAATTGAGGTAGAATCGAATTCTCATATTTTGGTTTTCTGTGA
>CABFPE010000154.1:326139-339837 GCA_900660155.1 Hofstenia miamia | reverse complement strand
TTATTTGTAGCAGTATTTCATATCCTAGTTTTCATTGAGCAGCCTCTAATATTTGGAATGATTTAGATAATGAAACTAGAAAAGAAAAAAATTACAAAAAATTTAGAAAAAAAAATGTGCACTTTTACATCAACAAACATGCTAAACACATTTACTGATTTTTTACACTGAGTTGACTCTTTTTTCTCCAGATCTCTCTGATATTCTAGGAGTGATGTCCAGAAATCTCTGTTACTATGTGGTTTCCACTTTCTGTGTTCTATTGTGAATGTAAATTCATTCAAATACTGAGATCCATCTCAAAATGATTGACGATTTATCTCCTGAAAATTTCTTTAACCATGCCAATCCACTATGTTGGTTCTTACTCTGAATTTCTTTCCTATTAGGAAGTTTCTAAACTTTTTTATGCTTTTGATTAATGCAAGCATTTTCAGCTTTGTTGATCCATAATTTTCTTCACTGGGTTTTAGTTTCCTGCTGAAAAATTGCACTGGTACTTTTTTCCATGTGTTATTTGTCCGAGGGTTGCTCCTATAGCCACTTTACTTGCATCACAGTCTTGAATGAACTCTTTTGAGTAATCTGGTGTGTTTAGTGAAGGCAATTTTGACAGTTCCTATTATCTAGTTGCTCTTGCTGTTCCCATGTCCATTTAAAAAGCACTGATTTTTTCATTAAATTTGTCATTTTTGCAGTTTTCCCTGCTATTTTCAGTATGAAGGTTCTGTAATAATTGAAGAATCCCATAATTCTTTGTAAATCCTTTCTGTTATTAGGTTTTTCAATTTTCTTCTTGTGCATTGTCTTTCATGCTCATCTGACCTTTTGATATTATTTTTCCAAGGAATACCACTTTTTCTTTTACTATATCACATTTGTTCCCATTTACTCTGAGTCCAGCTTCTTTTAATATTCTCAAAGTTCTGTCTATTTTATCTAGGTGTTCTTCCATTGTATCACTTGTTATTATAATATTGTCAATATAGGCGTTTATTGTGATATATTGCTGATATGTTGCTGGCGCATTCCATAAATCAAATGCCATGTAAATCCACTCATAGAGTCCGTATGTGTTATAAACACTGTTTTCTCTATGTCTTTTGGTTCCATTTGCACCTGCCAGTATGCCTTACAGAGGTCTATTATCGTGAAGTCTTTATGTTTACTCACTTCATATAGCATGTGTTCAATTCTTGGTAATGGGTATGAGTTCTTTTTGTAATTTTGTTTAATTTTCGGAAGTCTATGCACAATCTGTGTTTATTTCCTTCTTTTACAAACACTGTGGGGGCTGCATATGGACTTTCACTCAGTCATATGATTTTTTTATCTATGAGTTTATTCAAGATCTTGTTGTACTCGTCCTTCAATTGTTCAGGTACTCTTTGCACTGGCAATTTTATTGGTTTGTCAGTTGTTGTCATGATTTTGTGAGTTTCTCCAATCGCCTGTCCCACACTAATTTCTCCAAAGTTGAATATTCTAATATGTTTTTTCACAATGGTTGTAATTTCTCTCTCTTGTCTTCTTGTAAGTGTTTGTAGTCTTCTTCCTTTATTTCCGGTATTCCTTCTTCCTCTTTTGCGTTCATTCCCGTGGCCTTTAGTCGGCTGTGAGGATTACTTGCTCCAATGGTGTTCATCCACACGTTCTTTAGCTGACCTTGTGGATTACTATACGTGTTCATCTGCGCGCCCCTAAATTCGACATTGCAGATTACTAACTCCATTGTTGTTTTCCAAAGGTTTCCAAATACTCCTTATATTAGATTTAGTGTACTTTCCAAAGATTTTCACTTTAGATCGATTTATATTTATGTTTCTGTTAGTTGCATTTAATATCAGAATTTTTCCTTCTCTGTTTTTTATTGAACAGACACTTGACAGCATCAAGATACTTTTTGTGTTAACTCCCGTTTGTTCATATAACATGATTTCAGCTGTGATATTTTTATGTGTTCTGATTGTATGCATCTTCCAGTGGTATGGCAGGAGTTTGATGTCCTCCATGAGTTCGAACAGTATTTTTGTGTTTTCTTGTTCTTCTTTGATCTCGATTTCCTCTTCTTGTACTTTCATCGTTCTATTACCATATTTGATAATGCATTTGTTTTTTGATAGAAAGTCATCTCCCAATATTACTTCGTAAGGTAATAAGTTTTTGTGGGTGTCAACGACTTTTAAGGATTGTTCAAATGTGTTATTAGAAATTCTCATTTCCAACATCCCTCTTGTATTGATGTATTTGCCTGATGCATTGATCAATCTGCTTAAAGATTTCTTTAAATCATTTCTACTGAATCCTAATTTCATTGAGCACTTGTCTGTTATTATTGATTCAACAGCACCTGTATTGATAGTTGTTTAGTCATTTCTCCAATATGATGTAATTTCTAAAAAATTGATATGATCAGATCCCTTCCTATGCTCAATTTTTATTTGGATGAAAGCCAAGTATTGATATTGTTGCTTCTTTTGTATTTTTATTGCATTTCTAGTTTACGGTTTGGATACTTTTGATGTCCATTTGGTTTTTTTAAGAAAAACGCTGTTTTGGTTCGTTTTTTCAATTTAGCAGATGAGACTTATAACCATCATCGCAGATATCCTCAACTTATTTTCATAGTTTTACAAAGATTATTTTATGTATGATAGTAGTACATATTTTATATGATAGCAAGCTATTTCTAGCTTTATTTTTAACTGATTTAAATACTCCTTCAGGACTTCTAGTTTTCTCTTCAGATGAGCTTGACAGTAGCAGTTCTGCTGTCTGATTTTCAGGAGGTTCCATCTAAAAGGAAAGGGAAAAATTGGTCATCGCCTTGCAACCATTGCAGAAAATGAATGAACCCCTAATCAAAAAGCAAAAAAACTAAAAAGTGCAATGTGTCAGTGATATTTAAAATTTAGATATGAATTAAACTTTTAGAATTCAGAACTTTAAACGTAAACTTTGGGACTTTTAGAAGTTTAGGACTTTAGAAATACATTAACCGATTAGAAGATTAAGATTATGAAAGTGACAAACATATACAAGCACAAGATCTAAGATACTTGTCCTTAATTACTGACTATTTTGCAACTTCGAAAATCTCAAACTGAAGCCATCTAGTTCCAAAAGCCTGTTTCATTTAGGTTTATTAAAAAACCGCGGTTTTGCTTCTCAGTTTGGTACACCACCGGGCCTTATCACAGTTCTACAATGCCAATACCAGGCCCAATAAAACTACTGGTTCTGATGGACTCTAATATGGAAATGAATGAAAATTTATTTATTAATTTCCTTTATAGAATTATCTATATTTACATTAGTAAGGTTAGCCTGCAAATGTGTTAAAAAATGTCTAATGCACTAGCATATATTTTACTTGTAAAATGGGCGCCAATCTGCTGAAAATCTCGTCAGAGGGGACCGTCGCCACCTCTGGCCCTCCTATAGATCCGCCACTGCTGCAAGTAATAAAATTACAGCTTGAATCAAATGAAGACTACACAACATGAAAACTACAAACATAAAATAATATTCTGTTCATTTGCACGTAGATGTAGCTTTTCAAGATATTCCTTTCCTACATCAAAACTTAGGGAAAATATAAAAGCGTACTCTAAAAATAGACACACTCTTTATAAATACAGTAATCAAACATTGAGAAAAATATGTTATCCTTAAAATCAGAGCGAGTAGTTGACATGAAATGAATCAATTTGTAACCCATTTATAACATGTAATCAGGTTCCATTAAAGGAAGTTCGGAAAAAATAATTTTTTTCTATTGTTTTTTCCAAACAAAAATTCTTCTAGATATCTCAGTAAAATGCATGGGGCCTATAAAGTCACAATTTCCCCAAAATCAAACATATATTTCCTTTGAAGAAAATAGCACTACAATGCAAATTGCTTCTTGATTCAGAAAGATTTCGTGACGGTAGAAAAAATGCAGGCCAATTTAGAGCAATTGCTAAAAATATTTTTAAGATATTATGAAGATAGCACTCGAGATCAATTTTCGTACGCCATCGCGCGACAGAAATTTTTATAGCAAAAAAATATTTTGCCTCTTGATCTAGTTTTGATTCTCAGGCTACACTCAACTCCTATATATACATGAGATAATCGCTTTGTACACTTTGGAATCGCTATTTTTACTTTTTTAATTGTATTTTTTTTGTGATCTATTTATCCAAGTATACACCATAATAATAAAACTTTTAGTACATTTTTACTAAAATGTGCTGATGCCTTGCAAAGCTAAATAATTTTCAAAAGTATTTTAATACCTGAGATGGTTTCATATGAGCAGTACAAAAAGCATTTTGAAACTAAAATTTTTAAGCATGAATAAGTAACAAACTCATTTGTTGCAATAACTTTTGCGGTTCTAAACTACTTTTGAATTTTTCGTTTTTCAGATAAAAGAGATCGAATTCACATGGAAAATGTTAAAATTGGTTAATCGAGCTGAAATATGTGTTATCGTACGGTTTTTTTTCTCTAGGATGCTTGGTGTTTAAAGACTGAACAATCAATATTGAAGTTCAACCACAAAGTCGTATATTAACATACTTGCATTACGTTAGCTCAGTTGCTAGATGGATGATGATAAATTCATGTTTCTAACAAAATTTTACTATAAAAATAACAAGGAATCTATGTTATAAATTATATAAAATGAATGAAAATTTACAGATACAGCGAACCAAAATGGAGCCTAGCTCAGCATTGAACAATTAAATGATAGTCTAAATCGAACCAATGAGGACTGTTTATAATCAATTCTAATGTAAGAAATTTTACAGTGTTAATACGAATTTACTCTAAAGCTATTTTTGACACGAACTAAGCCAACCTGAGTCTACAATGAGTCAGGTCGAGTTGCTCCCCAACCTCTTGTAACTGCGATTGCTATAATATAAATTGACAATTTTGCTGAAATGAAAATGTAAAAACTTCTATGTAAATATATTTGGTCAAATGGAATAGTTTTGCAGAAAAAATTAAAAAATCAGAAATCAAAAAGGGTCAACCCGACCCGTGGGTCAGGCCGCTTTAGAAGTACCCAACTCTGTCCAAAGCTTACATTTCTAAAACAATTATGTTCAATGTGATAGCAAAATGATTTTATTTCTATTAGATTTTTAACTTTACTATTAACACAACTTGTTTTTCAAACAAATTGCCATATTATTTCTATCAACCGTTGGTGGGTCATATTTTTGACGCGTTTTCAATATTGTTCAGAATCTTTTGTAAACTTTCTTATAGTACAAAGCTATTCTCAGTGAATTCGAATTGAATAAATTTGAATATATATATATATATGTATATATATAAATACATACCTATATACTATACTAAAGGATAGGTATTCAAGGAAAAATGACATTGATAGAATACATCTATATGCTTTCCTTATAACCGCTTCCACGTGATTATTCCAATTTAAATTCTAGTTTAGCATTATGCCAAGATATTTGATTTCATTCATCAAAGGGAACTACATATTTTTACAAATTGTTTTGTTTTTAACAATTGGTAGCAATTTTGGATTTTTAATGTTGAAAAGGCTAAGACATAGAATGGCAGATTTCTTTTCATTGCTATGCTTAGATAATCGAACTATATCAGCAAAATTATGTGTGAAACAAATATCATCACTTTCACAAGATGAAACTGAAATTTCTCCCGTGATGCATGTGTCATCAGAATATTTTAAATTTTTGATTTTGTGGGATATGTTTTTTTCTCATTACAGATTTCATTTGTAAGGTATGTGAATAACATACCCGACAGCCGACAGTGGTCCCCCATGAGGTACTCATACATTCACGTTAATTTTATCTGAGAGTTTGTTACATCATATTTAACACATTGATTGAAGCCAAAAAGACTTTAGAAATGTTGCAAGTATCAAATTGATTTTTAAGCGGGTATTTAACCTTATTGTATGTTGTAGAGTTTGGTATCAGGGTTATAGCCATATGGTAAAAAGTATTGCTGCTCCCAATTGGAGGGTTACATTTAAAATCTAAAACCTTCTTTTCTGGTATATATCCTACATCTAGTTGGCTTCTACTAGGATTAAAGGTGGGTTCGTTTACTAACTTTTCTAGTTGGAAATTTTCCAAAACTGTAAGAGATTTTTATTTGCGTCACCAAGAACATAATAAATGTATTCTTATGATTTTTTGATATCTGCTTCATCAAAATCGTAGTTCCTTATTGCATTCAGACTTGTACCTTTTTGGGGGTAGGTAGAGATTTATTAATATGACACATTCATTTAATTTAGGCGAAAATCTAGGTCTTCAAATCAAAACAAGCATTTCAATATTTGGTGTGGAGATTTCTTTTAGTACTTTAGGAGTGTTGATGCTTCATTTTTGACAAACATATATTAATAAACCTCCTCCTCCACTTTCCTCAAAATTTGCTAAATTCCGATCAAGCCTATTAATGTTATAATTCTCAATTAATAGTATTGAATTCGGAGTATTATTTTTCAGCTTTGTTTCTTGTATGATGGCAATACCGTATATATATATATAATTGTTAGAAGTGTGATAACTGTAACATTAGTAAAACCAAATGCATTTGAAAGCACTAATTCTGGAACAATTTTAATAGAAGTTTATTGAAATTCCGAAATTCATATTCATTCAGAAATACATAAGGCTGTGGTTATGCTATGCGATACATAGCAAAAGCAATTACAAAATAGCATCACCAGCAAGTGGTTAGATGCATTACGCTTATAATTACATAGTCTAAATATAGGCGTAGGCGTGCGATGTTTTCAAATATGATAGATCACATGTGACCAATCACGTAGTCTACCGTAACCTAAAGCGCCAACAACACAAACTTCAAATATTTTAACATAAGGCAAATGCCAACAAATCGCAGATTCAATTTTAATCATAGATAGCGGGGGAATGGTTTTGTTTACTCCCAGCTTACATTAGGTTTGTATTTCGATAACAGATTTAGTATTTTGTTGCAACAACTATGCCAACCATTGACATAAATATTGTGATATCATCCCACAAGCAAATGAATGAAGCTGATAATACAATCAAGAAATTGCTTCTCTGCTTCACTTTATATTGCTTAATAATATCCAACATTTCAAATAGTCATGAAGACAACCACATGGCTATGGAATTATATTTCTTTAGTGTAGTAATAATTATGAAAACATTATACTGAAATATTGTTACAATTTCTGAACTAATCTTGAACAATCTATAGCACCGTCAAACTTGACAATAACTGCTGCACGTTAATAATTTTAAGCATTTCTTTGAGGGGATCATTACCTTTTTTAAGTAGTTAGTACACATTGCTTAACCATGAAATTCCCTCCGATTTTTGAAAATTTTGCATGATCATGAACAGAATATCTAAACACTTATAGCTTAAAAGTGTTAATGCTACAGTATGTTCAATCTGAAACCATCCCAATTATAAGACTATTTGAAATCATATTCTTTTAGATATATTTCTAAGGGGTTTTATTTTAAAAATAGATTTATTTATTATTTATTTTTTAGATTCCGCAGATTATAAACTTTCACTTAATTTAGAGTTTGTGGGGGTTATCTGTAAATCATGACTAATAAAAACTATTTCCTAATGCACAATATTTTGAGTATAATTCCCCCACCTTATGTATTTTTTATTCTGATGTGAATATCTATCCACATATGAATAGCAAATAATTTTAGGATAATTTATTATTAAGTTTATCGAATAAACATGGTATGCCTTACAATATCTCATAAATATTGAAAAACTTGAAAACCAATTAGCTAATTGTGAATAAATGTGCATTTGACACTTATAAGATAGTATGTTCAAAATATTGTGCAAATTTCATATTAATAAAATGGACACCTGATACTATTGAAATCTTCAAATTATTAATTTCCTCTTCAGTGAATATTTTTGATGCTATATGCTGCTGCTTGGTATTCCGCAGTGAATTTCCGAATTTGTAAAGAATTTCTTCCGGCTGCTCTCTCAACCAATCTAGGAAAACACTATTCTTTATATATTTAGATGATTCCCTGAATATTTTCTCCTTTATACATGAAGACATTTCTCCAGTAGAAAATATTTGTTCCACAACTTCAGAAGGATCCATGCATCTGCACAAGTCATCCCTCGCTGCATCTAACTGTTGAATTATTCTTTCACTCATTATAGGAATATGTAAATATCCCAACAATTATTCTTTATTTATTCATATATATCACCTATAGAGAGCTATAGAGAGAAATTACTAATACTTCAAAAATTGGCCCAAGTACAAAATTGATAATAAGAATTAAAGTTGCACATACATATTTTAAATAATTTAAATCTAGTTTATCACTATCATCACTTAGTATATGTTTAAGCATATAAAGTTCCCCAGGAAAATAAGTTTCATTTTCAAGTTAAGAAATGGCAAACATTAGTTAATCATATGCAACACTTGTATAATGAATAATGAAAGGGCATTGTGTGAATGTCGCAGTATACATTTAAAATGAATTCCTTCTTAATTCAACACAACTTTTGAACAAATAGGAAATTGTTCAGTTATAATCTGCTTATTAAATGTAGTGATGTGCATTCTTTTGCAGCTAGATCTGGAAGTGCGACGGTTTTCCCGAACCGCGACATTACCAGAAAAATAAATATGGAATGGTCCGGATTTTCCTTAGAATTTAATTTTACACTGAATATTGTCGTTATAATTGCAAAATGTAAGACATTTTCAACATTCTGCTATACGAATCTGGAGTTAAGCTACCATAAATAACCAAAGAATTTACCAATGAGCTTG
This sequence comes from Hofstenia miamia, assembly GCA_900660155.1. Lineage (NCBI taxonomy): Eukaryota > Metazoa > Xenacoelomorpha > Acoela > Hofsteniidae > Hofstenia > Hofstenia miamia. The sequence goes on along the minus strand of CABFPE010000154.1, from coordinate 331,001 downwards.
GGATTTGCTTAGAAACCTTAAATATGAATTACGTATAAATATATTTGGAGTAATTTGCATTTGTCAATTATATAGCAACTCAGCAAAACATGATATTCATGAAAAATTTATTAACATATGTCACTAATGAGTTTACGTCCTTTGTAGATGACATGATTGTTTTGCATATGTTCTCCCTAAGGGTCTGAAAATACAATTTCTTGGCAATGGATTCTTTTGAGAAAAATTCTTACAGGAAGAAACTCTTGCTAGATAAAAATGCTAACAAGTGCTACAAATTTATCGTTATTCTTAATTATTAATATACATTTACCAAAGAGGTGAATATCTTAACACTTCTCATAACATTGATTATAGAATATGCTATAAATTTTCTTAGCAAATTCAAATGTTGGATTTCGTTTTGGAATCTTTAACAAATGATGAGATAATGTTTACTACTGAAGGAAAAGGAAATTTGCTTTGTTTTAACATATTTGATTTCTATGAAAGCATCCGCTGCATGTGGTGAAATTGACAAAAGAAAACCTATATCAATTTTTTGTTCCCACAGTTTGAATGTTTTTTTTTAATGAAATTTTTTCTAATAACAGCATGAATTCAAAAGCTAGTTCTTTGAAGAACTTACTTACTACTTTGAAAATCATCTGTGCGTTAATATAAGAAAGAATTCTGGAATTTCGTATGACTGTACACACTGAGTGTGCATTCAATAACGAAATATGACGTAATTGTATAATAACCTAAATTATTGTTATTTAGCCAGTATATGAGCTACTCCTATTGTCTCAAGCTACTAAATAATAAATTTATATCTGATAAAATCAAATCATTTTTGGCGAATGTGTAAAATAATGAGATTAGCAAACATCAATGAATACTATAGGCTTTGATAACACTGGTTTATACAAAAGTTTGCAGTTCTGACATTGAAAAATGATTTAAAGTAATTTGGGGTGGCTGATTTCAAATCAGTAATTATTTTTTGTCAAACATGTCAGGTTTTGGGAAAGGCGAATTGAAAATTTTACTCCAAAAATGTCAAAGTATTTTGGATTGTACTAATTTGTAGTTGATCACAGATGTGTGAGTTGCTGAGCAGATAGATCTATTCACAAGTATAATCTATGTAAGCAGGGCCACCATATTGCACAAATATAATATGTTAGCAGAATATTTGTTACAAAAATTAGAGTAATTAACAAATTTGAATATAATTGATTTCATTGGTATAATGGAAAAAACTGAAATGTTACAATTCAATTTCCCTTGGTAGAGTTTTGCTGTTAAAATGAAGACGCTTTAACTGTTCCTGACTGATACTCCCAAGATTTGTGGATGTTTATCAGCATTGCTTTTAAATAGTGAAGCTTAATTACTATATTGCAACCCATAGCTTCAAAACTCGAGATCAGCAGTTGCAACACAATTATATAGTTATCAGTCAATTTTGCTGCTCATATATGCTTTCTTGCTAAGGACAGTAAAGTTGCATTTCTGAATAGCAAGTATAAGACTTCCAAAAAATATAGCAAAAAGTGCATGGCTCATTTCAGTAATTTATTCTAGATTTTTAACTCAATACCAATAATCAAAATTGAACTACTGGCAATGCTATTAGTACAAACTAATTAATGTTCGTAATATACTGTAGAGATGAGTTGAAGTTATTCCATTAGGGTTCAAGAAGTTACATTTTGAGTTTTTGTATTTTTTCAAAAAGAATCCATGTTTTTTTCAAATGTAGCAACAATTCCGATTTTCTTAAACTAAAAAATATTTATTCCCAATTTGGAACGAAGCCGAAATTTGAAATAATTGTTCTTTTATTGTATTTGTAAACCAATTTTCTTCCAACTTCCAATTTGAGTATTATTTATTTCTCATCAAGGGTTTTTCAGTCAGTTTTAAGTTATTAGGATTTAAAATGTTCGAAAACTCTGTGTATGTGCTGAAATTTGTAAGGCCATTGAGATGATCCACTATTGAATTTTCTGTATCAAAGTTTAAGCATGAACCAATTTTAAGAAAGAAATTCACTATAAAAAAACAGCTTTTGTCCTTACATCATTTACAATTGTAATTTCATGTTGTCAAATTACGTCTTATTTATGCATGCTTATCTATTGACAATGTCTGAGTTTATTAATGAGTGCATATAATGGGACAACTTGTGCCATCAAAATCTGATGAGATTAAACAAATCTATTTTCATATTAGTTTTCAATAACCCAATTTTTTAAAAATCAGTTGACAACTGGAGAAAGAACATTAATCTTTGTAAAGCTATCTAATTAATTAACACCTTAAATGATTTGGGTGTGCTTTTCATAAAATATTTATTGAACATATTTCGCTATAAACATGTGCTCTAGTATAGAATAGTATATACATATTTGAAAATGCATTTAAATGAAATAAAAGAATGAATGATAAATTATTTAACGGAAAATCGTAGAAAAATCTCGGAAGGATAGAATTCAATTACAGTTTGGATTGGACGACTACCAGTTCTGTTTGCAGTGGTGTGTATTTCCACACTGTAGTTGCAGATTCCACGAATGCTTCTAGATTTCTTTAACTGTATCGCGAATCTACTTCCAAACATGTTGAGTGGCAAATAAAAAGTATTTTAGATTCCACTAAGTGAGTAGTAAGTATGCATAAATCTACATATTTATCTAGTAATGTGCTTCCATGCAATATCTAAAAACTAAAGTTCTTCGTTTTATTTCCTCGCATTTTCAATCTAATCCATATTGTGATCTTCGATAACCCTAATATCAGCAATCTTGGTGAAGAAATTTCCTATTCAACTTCCTGATTGAAACTTATTATCAATTAAAACTAAGAAGTTCTCCCCTGCTCTCTAATTCCTACATGACACGTGACAGACCATGAATATTGGCGAAGATGATTTAATTAATTACTCACCTACTTGACAAATGTTTTGACATCTCACTAATGGATTTTCAGTGACGTCACATACTTGATATTTTTAAGTGTGTGGACTAATGGATTTCCATTAGTGATTCATGTCAGTTTTTAATTGATTTTCATAGTCATTCATAAACATGTTAGGGCCAATTTTACACTGCTTTGGTAAAATGACTAATTTCATTTTGTTAATATACATGGCTAAATCACACTTTCTTGCATACATTGCATTGCATTTTGTAATATACCTCATTATCACACATTACATTTTGCTTTTTTTCATGATTTCAAATGATTGCAAATACAATGTAATTTGGGAAAACTTACAAAAAACAACATTTCGTTTTTGTCAATATTCCTCAGTAACACATTTATCATATCATGTTTTTTTCAACCAATGAATATTTTTCATAAGTTCAATGTATTTCCATTGGTTGGTCAATCTATATATTTCACCTCATTTCATCAGATAAAGTCATTATTTTTCTTCTACGCAATTTCGTCTCTCATTTATGGCAATGTCTGTTGAAATGCTAGTGTAGCATCATCCAAACAAAATCTCAAATAAGCTGCAAACATTGAGAAAAGAGATTAAGATTGAAAAGAAGTTGATTAAATTATTGTAATCAAATCAATTAGTGTTATTTCAGATTTATTTGTAATATGCAACTAAGAAACAACATGTGTCTAAAAAGAGATATTTGTGTCTGTTGATAAAAATACTTTTTGACTAACTGACGCTTTCATTATTTTCAGCCGCCATCTTGGCAGAAAGTTCAAATTTGAATCAACAGGTACTTCTTTTGGAAATACTATAAATAGATTGAAAACCATTGTAAGAGTTTGATAAAGAATATTATTAGGAATTCTTATTTTTTTTCATATTAACAGTTTGATTATTTATTATGATGTCGAGCTAATCAAGTGGTGTTTAGTAGTGGTCTGGATACATCACAGGGAACAATTCTAGGGTCTCTGTGCCAGATCATGAAAGTGCACATATGTTAGGTACAGGGGCTTTTCTCTCAATTAGCTGACTAGCATTTCATTTCTACATGTATTAAATAATTAATTGTCAGCAAACAGTCTGATGACAGAAACCTAGGAATTATATTAATACTGTTTTAGATCCAAATTGATGACCCATAAATGACTGATAAAGTGACTGTACATGTAGTAAATTATAAATGTACGTTAGGAAGTTGATCAAAAAGAATATATTTAAATAAGTCAATATATTTCAGTAATGGCTACATGTAATATTTAACAAACAACTATTAAAAATTCAGGTTGCAAATCAATATAACACTTTCACATAAAAGAGTTTAAGTCAAATTGTGTCGTGTCTTGAGTAAGCCCTGAGCTATAGTAGGATACACATAAGCTATATCAATTGCGCTGAGAAGTGGCACTCAACCTTCAGATGGAATGGTGAAACTGGATGTGGAGATCCACTCTGGGCAGATGCCCATCAGAAGATCATTGTAGGAATTACAGCATGCCTTCGTCACCTAAACAGTGAACAGTTAATTCTAGGTTACACAAGTTAACAGAAGAAACCAGTCAAGCAGTAACAACAAGTAAATCCTTACCTGCAATAACACAGCTAATGTTATACAGTAACAGTAGATAAACCTTGATATTGCCTGGTAAAGGATATTACAATAGAATCCGGCACATTGAGCAGTCTATTTGATGATCTATGCAGAACCCCACCACCATTGCATGGCTATAACCCATTAACACAGGAGATGATGTCCCCACCACCTGTGCCTGTAAAATAAAAATGCATGACTCAACACAAATGAAGATCTCCTATAGTCAGTAATAATGTGATTGTCTTTACCAACACGAGTGAGGATGACCATGTTTTACAATGCTGAAATGATGTTAATTCCCAACAATCAACCTGTATTTTTTCAAAT
>CABFPE010000154.1:297073-325139 GCA_900660155.1 Hofstenia miamia | reverse complement strand
TTCTAACACATTTGAATTGCAGCAATGACCAGTTATAGGCATGAAACCACTACATTGTTCATATACTACTTTGCCTTTAACGTGCATTACATTAATGTATAATTCCTAAGTAGTTGAAACATTTAGTGTAATTACCAAACTACAGCAAAGGAAACTTAGAGCGGCAATAAAAATATTTAATTAAAAAAACAATAAATTATTACAAAAAATCCAAACAAATCAAAAATATATAAATTTCAGAGAATTAAAAGCATTAATAGTAATAGTGTAGGATTTAATCATGTAGGACTTATTCCTGTAGGACTTATTCCTGTATGACTTATTCATGTTCCCCGAAAAAATCCCACTAAAGTAAAATTGATCTGAGTGTTGGCTCTGTGTGTAGCCATGGGAATCTAGTACTGTAAAGATTGTTGGCTCCTTACATAGTCATGAGTACTGTATCCAGTGTCCTCTGCATGTGATTGCCCTCACTTGGCTGTGGTGCTCTCTTCAGCATGTCACAGGGAACATTCTCATCTCAGATCACCTATTTGTGGATTAAGTCACCTGTGTACTCATCTCTAGGCCAATGGCTGATTCTCAGTTGTTTTTATCTATTGTGGCTTGGTTACTAAACATAGAGATAAGATTAAGGTAACAATCTTGGGTATTTAAAAGATCTAGTTAAGTTTTGTCTCTTGGCCTACATTTAGGTAAAATACAGGTAGTGGTAGTGTTGCCACTACTACTAATTGCATTACTATCAAAATTAATTTCAGTGAGGTCATCTTCCTCACACTCAGTTAAATTTTTAAAAGTATTGTATTCCCTTATAGCATTGTTGACTAGCAGAAAATTGCTATTGTTGTCAATAACTACATTTTTAATGTCACAGACAGCTCTTTTGAGCCTTTAGAAATGGGCAATTTTCCCATTACTCAATAAATACTTGTGGTGATCAAGCACCTTACTAACAGTAAATGGTCTTTGCCAATTTGTGGCAAGCTTCCAGACCTGATTTATATCAGTGACTTGGCAAGGAAAATAAATGAAGACTTTGTTGCCTTGTTTGTGAGGCTTGCCATATAGCTTGCAATTAAAGTTATGCTTCTGGCATATCACTGACTGATTAGTGTTTTAACAGATGGTAAGGTGAATTTCTTACAGTTTGTGCAACATGCAATTAACAAAATTCTCCAAAGTGGGTTTGTTGTATCCAGGATACATCACTGTGAGGGGCATACTCACCTTGTGCACAAACATCACTTTGAATGGGCTCACCTTAGTGGTATAGTGAACAGCAGTGTTTTAAAATTACTCTACTGCTTCTATTACTCATTTCCAATTTCTACCAGTGGCTCTTGAGAGAGAAACTTGAATCAATTTAATAATGGTGAGGTTGAGTCCCTACACAACAGCATTTCACTGATGATGGTAGGCAGTTGTAAACTTGTGTAATATCTCTAACACTTTAGTGAGGGTCTAATTGATTATTGAATTGCAGGCCACAATCTAAAATTAGGTGCTCCATCAACCTGAGCTTAAGGATCACATCTTTCATGATCTTCTCACTGACAACCTTGGCATTAGCACTGTCCAGGGGGAATAATTGAGCATACTTAGTAAAGTGGTTGATGAGTACAAGTAGATATTAGTATCCCTGGTCATCAAAAGACAATTTACAAGATCCATGTGGACAACCTCCTTAGTTCTTTCCACTACTCAACTCTGCAGCTCAGCTCTCTGTTCTGGGAAGTGCCCAGTTCCTTGCAGTAGGCAGGTCTCACACTTATCAATGATGTTGAGAACTGCAGCACAGATGCCATTGGTGATGTAACATGCATTGAAAGTTTTTTCAGTTTGTATAATGCCTAAATGGCCTTGATCATGTATCTTTTGTACTAGATCTCTAGAGAAATACTCTGGGACAGCCAGGTGGTTGTTCTAAATTTTAGAATATAGCAAAACCTTCTTGTTTTGCCTCCAGTTGAAATGCCTAAAATATTGATTGGCAACAGGGCTAAGAGGGTAATTGGCATTCTTCAGCCTGTTAAAGATCTCAAAGAGCACCTTATCATAGAGTCACTCAGGGACTTTTTTGTGATTATTATTTGCAATTTTAACTGTAAATGACGTCAGTATGATGCAATGATATATTTCTAGACTAGTTTTACAAAAGCTGTTTCATGTCCCCTTAAATGGTGCTAATTATTTTGCTCAAATTTAATTGTGAGGGAAATTGATGACATGACTATTTTATGATTAGTTTGATTGTAAATAAACACAGGTAATAACTTGAATTGTATAAATTGAGAAACAATGTTGAGAAAAGTTCAGAAGAGATTATCTAGACTCAACTACTGTTTTTACCTTGATATTTATCTTTGTTATTTATTTTGATATGAAAATAATTGCATAAGTAAGGCGACAATTTGGGAGTGCTTTCTCAAAGTACAGGGCAACACGTAGCTCCTGGAGATCTTTTAGATCTTCCAGCCCAAATTGTGGATCATTTAGGTTATGTATATGGTTATGCATAGGGAAATAATAAATCTCTCATTCAATGTTCAACACATACATGCACATATAATTTACAACACTGTGATGATACTATACCATTGGTTAGCATGAATGCCTGGCAACTGCAGGCTATCATTTAATGAGCTGAGAGATAACAATGAAAATGAGATGTTTATTTGTGGATGAGATAGAAATTAAAAAGTGAGAGAAATAGGGTAGCACCATTCACTCAAGTTAAGCACTTTATTCTTCCTAAAGACATTGCTTTGGATGGAAGCCATATGAATAGGTCATCTTGTATTTTACTTAAAGTAACTACTAACTCAGATGAATTATTGATGTCAAATTTTATAAGTTCTCTCTTTACTGGAATCAGGGCTGCCTTTGTATGGCTGCTACTTAAAACCTTCTGCAGAGTCAATTAGTTTTCTAGTGTAATTACTATTACACCCTGTGATTCTACATGGCAACCATGACAGGACTCCTGGCATGATCTCAAACAATTCTTGTTCCCCTGTCAATGGTCAAGTGATGTTCTTAACTTGTTTTGTTTATTATTACTCAAGTAAGTTGCAGTAGGAAAAAGATTTGAATCCAATAAGGCTAGGAAAATTGTTTTCAAGAAGGAATTTGATATGTCTTCTGTCTGCTGTTTTTGTTGTGGAGACAAGGACATTTGAAATCTAACTGTCATGGGAAGATACAATTAATTGCCAATGGCAAAGGATTCATTGTGGAAGAGCCTAAATCATCTCATGTGGAAAATTTAGTGGATTTGATGGAGGATGAGTCAATCTCCCCATAGAATGTAAACTAAATGGAGTACTGACTCCTGCAAACCTCACACATGATATTCTAGTCATCACTAATCTCATATGTAAGAATCTCATCCCTGTGGAGATAAACAGAAATATTATTAATGCTACAATCAATACTGGAGCTGCTGCTTCCATCATTAGCAACAAATGCTGCAAGGGGCTATGCTTCAACCAAGATTTGCTGGACCAATCCTGTGTCAAACTAATTGATGCTTCTGGGAATCCCATTTCACTGAAAGGAAATTATGTGATACCTTACTCTGCATCCATGCTGAGCCTTTCAAACTGGACCTTATTGTAATTGACACATCTAATCATAAACTTCCATATGATCTCATTTTGGGAAATGATTTTTTAGAAAGAAACTCATGCATGATTGATTATAAAAACAACACCATATCTATCAAGATCAGGAAGCTACTCAATTAACCACTGTCCCTGAAAAAGAAATAATTTTTGATTTAATAGAGCCTTCATCCCTCAAGGCAAAGCACTGGACAAGAGCCACTGTCTTTTTCCAAAAAATGACATTAACATGGGTGTCATGATAGCAGGACAATGAGGCAAATATATGAAAGGGATTTTGTTCTCACCTGACCCATGTAAAGTCTCTCAAGGAAAGACGTACATGACAATTTTAAATGGATCTAAATTTCTAATCCAGTTTGAAACTTCACAAATACAAATAGTAGGAGTGCTGGTTCAAGTTGAAAAAGTTTCAATATCTTGTCTGTCAATTTGTACCACAGTCCATGACTTAGAAGAAACATCTAATCTATTCAAAATACCTCCAGTTACAAATCACACTCATCCTCACTTAGAACAACAAAAAAGAAGATCACTAATCTCTGTTTTACATAGTCACCATGAAGTTTTCAACTATGGAGTGATCAGTGTTGGCCAAGCCATTGGCAAGGAACATGCTATTGAGGTTAAGCATGACAAGCTGATTAGATTACCAGTATGTAAGGTTCTGGAGTATCTTAAAACTGAGTATAAAAAAATCTTGAGCAATTTGATCAAGAGTGGAATTATCCAGGGTAACAACAGCCCCTATGCTGCTCCAACTGTTTTTATTAGACAAGGTGAGAAATACCAGCTTTGCATAGATTTTCATAAACTGAATGATGTTACCTTTAAAGACACTTATCCATTGCCAAGCATTGAAGACTTGTTATATGATACTAGTAAATACAAATTTTTCTCTTGCTTGGATCTATGCAAGGCATACTGGCAAGTGCTGATGCAACACTCAGACATTCTAAAAGCTGCTTTCATTACCCTGTACAGCATGTATGAATGGAAGTAAATGGCTTTCAGATTATGCAATGCACCAGCTACCTTCCAGCAGTATGTAACCAAAGTATTAAAGGACAACTCTAACATGCTTGAGCCAGGAATATCAGCATATATTAATGATATTTTAGTAGCCAGTCATACTTTTGATGAACATTTGAACAAACAAAATTGAGACACCCCAAAGTTGGAGGGACTTGCAACAACTAATGGGATTTTTAAATTATTACCAGATGTTCCTTCCAGATCTGGCAGAGAAAACAAAGACTATATCACATCTGCTTAAGAAATCCACTGATTTTAAGTTGACCTTGAATGAACAAGATGCACTTGAGAAGATTAAAATTGAACTAAAAAAGATCCCGTCACTGAACACCCCCAACTACAAGTGGACTGTGATGCCATGGCCATCAGTGGTGTTTTGAGCCAAGAAATCAATTGAATCAAGAGCCCTGATCAATATTTTAGGAGGAAACTCCAAGCAGCAGAAAAGAATTATGGCGCCACCAAATGTGAGATGTTGGCATTAGTAGAATCTTTAAGGAAATTTCACTACTTCATCTTAGGACGCAAATTTATCATGCACACTAATAACAGTGCATTGGCATGGTTAAAAAAGTTTAGTGGCAACAAGTCCAACATAGTGGCTCAGTTGATCAAATACCTGAATGATTTTTCTTTTTCAATCAGGCATTTCCCAGGACAATTGCATCTGAATGCAGATTACTGGACAGAATTGCCCAATTAGGAAAGAGATATAAAAAACCATCTGGAGAAAAAATTCAATTTGCTTTTATTCCTCACACTGAGTATGAACTAATATCTGAAATCAATGCTAATCACAATGGGAAACCCATCCTGCCCATCATGATAAGAGAGGAAATTTCAGAAGAAGAAATAATGACATCAACATCATAACCAAATTCTGTCAGATATCATGAAAAGAATAACTGATCCTTACTTCCCTACTTCACCAGAGGTGAACCAATATTTCAAGCATTATATGTTTTATTAATTTTGCCTGTTTTTTCACTTTATTTGGCTGCATACATTACTGGATTTTCTGGTTTTTGTAACTTTAATATGTAAATATGATGACACATTTGTAATTCATAGTTGATGATAATTTTCCCATTGTTAGATAATATTTCCAATTGCTAAATTTGTAAATTCTGTGATGCATTCACCTTTCTAAATATATAAATGTTGTAAATAGTGTATTATTTACATGCAAAAATACAGATGCATGGTATTTAAGAGATAGAATTATATTAATACTATTTTAGATCCAAATTAATGACCCATAAAGGACTGATAAAGTGACTGCACATGTAGTAAATTATAAATGTAGGTTAGGAAGTTGTTTGAACAGAGTACATTTAAATAAGCCAATATATTTTGGTAATGGCTACATGTAATATTTAATGAACAAGTAGTATAAATTCAGGTTGTGAATAGATATAACACTTTCACAAAATAGAGTTTAAGTTTAATTGTGTCATGTCTTGAGTAAGCACAGCTAAAGTAGGGTACACATAAGCTATATTGATTGAGCTGAGAAGTGGCACTCAACCATCAGATGGAATGGTGAAACTGGATGTGGAGATCTCATCTGGGCAGATGCCCATCAGAAGATCATTGTAGGAATTACAGCATGCCTTCGTCACCTAAACAGTGAACAGTTAATTCTAGGTTACACAAGTTAACAGAAGAAACCAGTCAAGCAGTAACAACAAGTAAATCCTTACCTGCAATAACACAGCTAATGTTATACAGTAACAGTAGATAAACCTTGATATTGCCTGGTAAAGGATATTACAATAGAATCCGGCACATTGAGCAGTCTATTTGATGATCTATGCAGAACCCCACCACCATTGCATGGCTATAACCCATTAACACAGGAGATGATGTCCCCACCACCTGTGCCTGTAAAATAAAAATGCATGACTCAACACAAATGAAGATCTCCTATAGTCAGTAATAATGTGATTGTCTTTACCAACACGAGTGAGGATGACCATGTTTTACAATGCTGAAATGATGTTAATTCCCAACAATCAACCTGTATTTTTTCAAATGCGAGTCCAGCTAGCAAACTACCAAAAAAACTATGGCTAACAATCAAGGACGTTGTTCAGCTGAACACAAGATATGGTATTGCAGTAAAGATAAGACTTGACAATGGTTTTTACTGCTTCCTTCCCAAATGATATGTCAATGCACTGGGTGAGAATTACAAGACTCTGGTAAATAAAAAACTTTTTCACACTGATGACATGGAAATCACCAACAGTGGCAATAATGTAAATTGTATTGTATTAGAATTTAGTAAAATAAAAATATAGTATTATTTTCTACACATTCTTATACATGTATAGTTTATAAAAATAATACTAGTAAAAATCATTAATTATTAGTTATAATGGTTTTACAATAAATTTCTTAAATTTACAATGATTATTAGATAATGATGATATAATTTACCTCTTGGAGTGTTCATTCAACATACAAATTTAAAATAGTCTTTTATACAGTCTATAGAATTTCCCATGTTTTGCGGGTTACCAATATCCGTGATCAAGTAAATTTTCCACAGGCTGAGAGATTAATCATCTTAAAAACTCACAGTTCATTCTATCGCATGCCCAAAACATTGTATTCTCTCATGTTGATAAATTTATTGAATCAATAAAAGTAATCATTTGCTCATTTGTTAGGTTTCTTTCTGTAAATGCAATATGATGGAAGTTACATTGATATCAATTGAAAGCTTTCTGTATATGTCTGGGTAAACAATCAAAATCCTTCCTTGATTGACACACTGTAATAATGTATATTTTGTCATCCACCAAAATTAATAGTTCTTTAATATAATAAGCACCTTTGAATGCATTCCCACGAAGTTCAAAAAATACATTATTACAATATTTCATACATGTTGCCATGACTAATGAAAATTACCAACCAACTAATCAAAAAGAAAACTCGCAATAGAATGATAAATATTTTTGTATTTGATATAAAACACGGGTAAATTGAATAATCACATATTTTTTGGTAAAGTTTTTGCCATTTGAATAAAAACCATACAAGCAAATTCATTCTACTCATCATTGTCAAAAAATAATAATTGTTGATGTCAATGTTTTTAATATTTGCTATATTTTAATCATTTTAATAATAATGATAAATAATTTTTAAAAATTAATTTTATTGATTTTCAACTATTATCATGTATTGTTTGTTTGGAAAATATTTCTCAAACCAGTGTTTCCATTCACATGGATACTGAGTATCATTAATTTCATGGTAAGCTTCTATTTTTGATTAAGATTGTATAGTTAATAATAATATTTCTTCTATAAATTTATATTTCTCCATTTTTGTTTTTATATTTTAAGCAAAATGATAAATAATCCAGTTTGTAATAAACAAAAGAGATATAATCGATCTTGTAATTTAAGCAAATGGTAAACATGTTTCCTAAATCAAGTTTTTTCTTTCACTAATAAGTACTAATTTTTAACAATTAAAATATAAATCAATGGCACAAATATATTTATTCTAAATATTTTTGCATAAAACTAAATACAAATACAGTTTGTGCATTGCCAACTGGATATATTAGTGGTTTATCCTTGCCTCATCAAATTTTAAGTCCGATAAACATCTTATATTTTTCTCCTGTCGCTTTCTCTGCACAACATTTGGGTAAGAAGCAGTTGCTGTGTTCCAGTATAATTTTTACTGCAGGGCCGTACTTTGTCTGAAGGCTATACGCGTTATGTATTTTTTGCCACTCACTGGTTTTCAATTCTCTAATGGAGATATATTTCATCTGATGTTCTTTGGAAATTGCATTGAGGCTGTTGACCATCTCCGGTTGAACTACATTACACACAGTGTTTACAGAATACATGGCCTTTGGTAATATTGGCTTTAAAACAAATTTTTGGGGTTGCAAGAGTTCGTCTTGTTTGCTCTGTGTAACTTTGGTAGATTTTTGAGCATGAGATTTGCTAGCAGCTTTTAAAGTCATCACTGAATTTAAAATTGAAAAAAGTGTTCAAAGCACAAGTTATTTATTACAAACTTTTAGCATATAAACCAATCAAAAATAATTTAATTCATTTGATGCAATCATCAACTAACCTGGTTAATTCATTTGCCAACCCAAAAAACATTGTTAGAACATTATAAAATATCTGTTATGTGTTCACCCAAGTATCAAGTTTATCTTAATATCAATTTACCATTTCCACATTCTCCTATAAAGAACCATGTTTTTAGATTATAAAATTCTTGGTTTCCCCATAGCATATTGTATCTAAGTGCTTATAGATTTACTTAACACTATGCTAAGAGCTGACAATCTGTTTACATGACTCTGGCTAAGAAAAGAATTACCACAATGCTTAAATTTTACCGCATTTTTCCAGCCAGGGTTTTTTGCAAAAAATACCTAGATACACATTAGAGATGTTTTTGACAGAAGCTTTTAATCTGTACACAATTTAAAACCTTTTTTATTACTGCATCCAAAATCCAGCAAAGAGAACCTGTCAATCACGTGAAAACTTGACATTTTAAAAGCTTTTCTTGGAGAACCTGTCAACATCAAATTAGTTAAAAGCTTTTTTGAGTAAACTCACCTACTTGAGATTTTTAAGTACCATGAATTGACTTTATCGCAAAAGTTTTCCCAAATTGATTTTACTTATCACTAATTGGATATTCTCCATCCAATCAAAACTTGATATCTCCCTCATTAAAATTTTTTATTATCCTTTGTCATTACCATCCCAACTTCAGATAAAACTAGATTGTTTTCAACGTTCTGCTTTTTAAAAAATCTCTGTCAATGTTTCTGATTTTCTCTCTGGCTGGAATGCTAAATATGAAAAAATCATAGAAGAAAACCTTTATAAAAGCCAGTTGGAAATTAGCTTCAATAAAACCATGTAAGACATTCTTTGTAAAAATTTATTATCTAAGAATTTTTATTATACAATGTAACAAATTATTAATCAGTTTTTTTTATGTTGCATCTTGTTATAATATTTCACAATATATAATTCACATTTTTATCAGTGCAAATCTTTTATAAAAACGAATTGGAAATTTCTGTTTATCTAAAAAACGATTATTGTGTATTATTTAAATAAAATATTTTTACGATGTGAATTATTATTATGTTCATAAAATTATATTTTAAATTTTAATCTAAGAAATGTTTAATATATGTTTTTTGTATTAAACAATTTTTTTCAGCTTTGATAATATCCCAGAAGTATTGGAAAATTTCAAAGAATTATCTCAAAATTTTGAAAGTCAAGATGACCAAATGATGACTAGCTACAATAATCAAAACAAGTTTGGTAATGTTAAAAAAACAGCTACATCTTCACCTCAAAAAACTGTGAAGCCTGAAAACAATGCTGCAAACACATACAAAATATAGCATGTTTTCTTATTTTTGAAAAATTGTGTTTGCCATCTTTCACCTTTTAAAAACATGATAGAGTTTTTACAATTTAAATAATCCAATACTCTTGTCAATGTTTTTTTATTTCAAAAGCATTTATTTTAGTTGCCACTGGTCTATTTCCAACCATCATTATTTATTTTTTAAAAATAAAACACATTCACAATTTCATTGAAAACAATTATTGATTTTTAATTAATGTTCTAAATCCACACTCTTACAGAATTTTAACACTTGTTTATTTGTTAAAATGTAATTTCGTTTAAACATGTGTGTGTATTATATGATTTTTTATTGATTGTTTATTTTTACTTTTGCATGTGTAAATATCTATTTTACATTACACTGTCAATTTTTTTATCTAAAACCCCTGTTTTTTAGGGTGATTACGAGATGTTATTTATTTAGTTAAACGTAATTTTGTTTAAAAGAGTTTTAAAAAAATGCAGTTTACTAATTTTAATTTAAAAACGTATTACTCTCTGGTTGCAAATTTTCAACTTGCATTATTACTTAAGTGTGACCAAGATGCCTGTAATTAGAATTAAAATATTTCTCATATTCATGAAAAAAGTTGGTTTTGCCAATGAATCTAATTATAAATGACTCACACACACGTTAAAATTTATCCTCTCTCTTTATTTTAATCATTACACTAGTTGATTGGGTAATTCTTTTAATGTTTTACTTTTTGAGCACACTATTTAGTTTAATGTTGTAATCTCGTTTAAGAGATATTTTAAAATAATGCATGTGTATTTTTGTTTTTATATATTACTGATTACGTGTTTTTACAATACACTGACCATTTTTACCCAATACCCAATGTTTTAGGGTAATCACAAGATGTTAACGCTTATTTATTTAAATGCAATTTAGTTTTTTATATATCTATTACTGATTACGTGTTTTACAAACATTATTATTTCCTCCTATACCATGTTTATGCATATTTTTTCTCTTTCTGGTTTATATATTTTAAAATTCAAATGTGTGTCAAAAACAAAATTGTTTCATCTTTGAAAAAACGATTTGCATTTTATGTTAAAATCTAAATTATTCTTTCAGTGTTTTAAGCTTTTTCAGTTTATATTTTCCCACTTTCCTAATACATGGTCTATTTAGACCAAAGACACTATCCCAATATTTTTGCGGTTTGTGCACATACTGAGTCCCCAATTAATACAAGTGAGGTCACACCTTCATATGAGACATAAGTGAACAACAGTTAATTTTTGTTGGTTTTGTAAGACCTATTTTGGGAGTAAACCATCACTTTACAGTCATATTGATAAAAACCATCCAAATGAGATTCGGTCAAATTCAACTTTGAACACCAGCAATAACCTTGAATTTACCATATGAAGATCAGAGAATGCATGTCAAGGTGCTTTTTCAAATTATTTATCCAACCATTTTAATTTGATTGATGTTTATGAGGCATTCTCAAACAATTACAAGGCAATAAATGAGGTAATTTCAAATGAGGTTTCCACACACTATTCTGTGAAAATATATTTAACTTGCGAGTTGGAAATGGTGAAGCAATTGGAAAACAAGGAAGAAAAGTCAGCAGTACTCCATCCAACAGCACACCCCATATCAGTTTTTTTATTGGGTCTAAGTGAAACCAATTTTTACAACTTAGTTGACGAAATTTCAAATTATATTTGTATTTATGCCATGAACAGGAGCGGGTTTATATTAAAAACCATCAATAGAGTTGGACTTCGTGTGTCTAAATACTGACCATCGCGTGGAGGATCATACATTCCATTACCTGATCACCTTAAAAGAAACAAATTCTTGGTAAACCCAAAAACTAGTCAATCCAACCTATGTTTCCTGTATAGCATATTTGCATGTCTCCACCCTGAAATTAAAAACCAATGTCAGGTAACACCCTTGAACAATTTTCTCCATACATTAAAGTACAAGGGTCTCATGTTTCCACTTTCAATTAATGACATATCTATTTTTGAAACATGGAATTTAATAAATGCCAATGTGTATGCACTAAATGAATGATGTCTTGTGCCAGCATATATGTCTCCATACCACCATCAGGAGACAGTCAATTTATTACTAATTGAAGAAGGTGAAAAGAGTCTTATTTTGCAATTACAAATTTGAATGCATGTCTCCAGTTTATTAAAAATAGAAATCACGATTTCTTTTGCCCAAAATGTTTATCTGGGCTTACAACAAGAGAAAATTTATCAAAACACGCGATTAAGTGCAATGGAGTAACAGAACCAAACATTACTTTCCTGAACCAATGAGACAAAATTAAATTTAAAACATTTGCAGCACAGAATTACGTTCCCATCATTGGTACTATTGATATAGAAGTGATTTCCAGAAAGGTCCACCACGTGCAGCCTAATCTGTCTCCAAGCTATAATATACACAAAGTCAAGCAAATTCCATCTGGTGTGTGAGATATATACTGGCAAACAATGTATGGAAAGTGAGTGGAATCATTTATGGAAATTTGCAAAACAATCCTATGAGATGAAGCAGCACAATCGTGAACTAATAATATCAGAGGAGCAGCAGAGAGTCATCAGCAACAAGATGTGTATTTTGTAAAAATTCGTTTACACAGGATGATGTTAAAGTCATTGATCATTGCCATTTTTCCAGAGAAATAAGAGGGGTCTCACACAACAATTGCAATATTTTAAATCAAATCCCACAATTCACTTGATCCAATACATGATGAGATGGAATTGAATTTTATTCAAGGTGGCATTAGAGGATGCATGTGTTCAATATTTTCTGATCAATATTTTAAGACGAATAACCTGCTAGTGGAGGGCTATGACCCTGAAATGGAGACAAATTTCGGATTTTTCACAGATATGAATTGACTCTATAGCAGAACCATGAGTTTAGGCTTGCCTGTGGGTGGACTGAGGAAGTCTTCAGCAAAACTCAAAGAAATATTGTCCACACCTCAAGAATCACAAACTGGGTACATGCTGGAGGTGGATTTGGAATAACCAGAATATCTTCACAAAGAGCATTTTGATTTTCCAACAGCTCCTCATAAAATGATTGTTCAGGACAAGCACCTATCACCATACCAACTGGAAATAACAAATAAATTAAAAATAACATTAGCACCCATACCCAAACTTGTGCAAACATTTTACAAAGAAAGAAAATTACATTGTGCATTATGAAATCTTAAAATTTTATGGTGACAATGGTTTGAAAATCACAAAATTCCATAAAGCTCTTGAATTTAGACAAGCTCCATTTTTAACCCAAAGCAGCACAAAATGATTTTGAGAAGGCATTCTATAAGTTCATGTTGAATGCTTTGTTTGGAAAGTGCATTTAAAATTTAAAAAAATGGGTAAATATAAAGTTTGCACACAATCTGGAATCCGTGGAAAAATTAATTAAAAAACCTGAATTTAAACCATATAACATTGTCATCAAAGATTTGGTTCAGGTTATGCTCAGACAAAAGGATATTGAATGGAACTGGCCCAATTATCTTGGTTCAGCCATACTTGATCTATCCAAGTTGTTAATATTTAAATTCCATTATGAGGTTATGAAACCATTTTTTAAAAACAGAATTACATTATTGTATTTCAACACAGACTTGTTACTCTATAAAATTAAGATGGAAAATTTTTACACAGAGCTAGAGTTGATTTCACATCACTTTGACTTTTCAAATTATCCAATATTGTCACCCCTACACTCTGATGTGAATAAAAAGGTGTACCATAAAGTCAAGGACAAATTGGCTGGGAGTGTATTAAACCATGTAGTTGCACTTAAACTGAAACTATATTCTGCTGAATATTCAAGCAAAAGTCATGAGATATTGGAGAAGGCCAGTGCAAAAGGTGTAACCCAGTCAGTAAAGCAGATGATGAATTTTGATTTTTTCAAGAATATTCTTCTGGAAGATGGTTTCATGAAAAGACCAATGACTGGGATCTGATCACATGGGCATTCAATTAGTGTGGAAATGTCAAGTTGTATGGCATTGTTGTGTTATGACAATAAATGCTATCTTATAAATTCCATAGATATGCTGCCATATGGACATAGAGGTAATAACAATTTACATGTTTATATTGTTAAACTATTGTTTAGATATTGAAACTATTAATTTGCCATCTACCAGTTCTACACTAATTGATGATGGAGTAAAACGCCTGCACCTAGGTATATGGAAAATTATATTGTGTGTGTTATTAATTAGTGTTTTAGATTCTAATACCTAGTAATTCCCATTCATTCTCCCTCCCACGTAGTACCTGCTTCAAGTCTTTGTATATGGTAATTTATATTTAAAAAATTAAAATATTAAGTTTTACAATTAGATATTTCCAGTGTTTTACCTCTGTTGTTTTTACATAATTGCTCCCTCATGCTCCCTCCACCATGTTCAATGCAAATTTGTTAAATTTCNGCCTAGGTATATGGAAAATTATATTGTGTGTGTTATTAATTAGTGTTTTAGATTCTAATACCTAGTAATTCCCATTCATTCTCCCTCCCACGTAGTACCTGCTTCAAGTCTTTGTATATGGTAATTTATATTTAAAAAATTAAAATATTAAGTTTTACAATTAGATATTTCCAGTGTTTTACCTCTGTTGTTTTTACATAATTGCTCCCTCCACCATGTTCCCTCTGTGTATGTTTTTATCAACAATGTTACAAATTAATTCCATGTTTAGACAATTCTTTGGTTAATTGATTGCCCAACATACAAAGTTTGCTTCATTCCCTGTGTCTGTGCAAAATTGTTAAATTTCCATGCATATGTTTTTTGTCAACAATGTTTCAAATTATTGTCTTGTTTAGCCAATTCCTCATATAATTGATTGCCCAACATACAATGTTTCCTCCATTCTCCGTGTCCATACAAATTTGTTAAATTTCTCCTCGTATGTTTTGTCAACAATGTTATAAATTAATATATTGTTTTAGACAATTCTCCAATTTGAATAATTTGGTGGCACTTGTCAAGAAGAAAATCTATTCACTCCAGTGCCCCCACGTTTAATTTATCTTGAAAATGGTATAATATATTTTAATTGAATGATTATGTGTACATATAATTTAGCTTCCACACTCTGCTGAATGATTCTTGGACAACTGAAAAACCTGTTCTCTCCAGTGCTCTCTCTATGTGAAATTTATTTTAAAATGGTATAATTGAAAATTTATTTTATTTTTTTAAAGGTTTATTTAGATCCCCATTTGTTTAAAAAGAAAAAAGTTTTCCATCATCAACTGATGAAAGACATTTCACTGAGATGTGTGTTCTATTGCTATCTAATGCATCATTTGATAACTGAAATTGCCTTCATACACAGTGATTAACTTCTCTTCAAGTCACATACACTCAATCTGCAGCTGTGTGCATGTATAATTGCAAAGAAATAGTGGTAGGCGTTGATTTCTCTCTCTCTAATTAACTTGGAGTTTAGCACATGCTTTTTACAATATATTGTATGTGCTTTCTCTCAACACACACATCATAAAGCAGATGGTGAGAATTGCATTAGAAATCCAATTTAGCTGTTATCATTGCTAGGAGCTTTTGAGAAGACATAGAACTTGGTATGGATAATTTTACATTAAAGCATTTTTATTCTGCTTTTAGATAATTGTGGTTCCCACATTGACATTAAAAGGAATCTTACAATAAAGAGAGCAATTCCAGTTGTGAAACTTATTGTTGTATATTGCATAAATTTGCCATTAGAAATACATTATAACATTTATTAGGTCTGCTGCTCAATTTAATTTATATGTGCGTTTATTTTATTTAATTACATGGCATTCTTAATACACATAAACAATAGTTGGCATATTTATTTAATTTTGTAAATGCATATCTCTTATATCACACTTAGATATATTTTGTTGGACGTTGTGTTATTCTTGACTCTTCCATCATGTGAACAACCCTCATCAAAAATTATTGGTGCATGGGAAATGAAGACAGCAGTTGATAATGATATATGAACTCATATCAACATTGGCGATTATAAACTAATGCAATAGACAAATTTAATAGTGTAATTTACCATCATTACATGTATAAGTGGAACGTGTATAATATACAGGTGTTTTGTCTTGTTTTCAAATGTGGGCTTTACCATGTTCACTTAAATATGTGGTTTTCATATTTTGGAAATTGATGAATTTTGTTTTTAACACATAAACTTGACAATGTGTTTTTTACTAATTTTCAAAAAATTTAAACATTTTATTGTTATCAAATCTCTTTTTGTTTAATTTCCACATTTAATATTTTCCATATGAATTATCAAAAAATGGGTTAAAAAAGTTTGCTTGCTTAGAAACAAAATTGTTGTTTTCATAAAAGAAATAGTGTGTTTTGAAAACAAAGTGAAGACTTTTTGAAAAAAATTCCTGAAAAGCAAGTTAAACATTGTATTTGCAAGCTATTGGAATTATGAAAAATATTCATTGGTTGAAAAAAACATGATATGATAAATGTGTTACTGAGGAATATTGACAAAAACGAAATGTGGTTTTTGTATAAGTTTTCCCAAATTAAATTGTATGTGATATCATTCAAAATCATGGAAAAAGCAAAATGTAATGTGTGATAATGTGGTATATTAACAAAATGCAATGTAATTTATGCAAGCAAGTGTGATATAGCTGTATATATTAACAAAATGAAATTAATTATTACACCAAAAAAGTGTAAACTAAAATTGGCCCTAACATGTATATGAATCACTATGAAAATCAATTAAAAACTGACATGAATCACTAATTGAAATCCATTAGTTGATGCACTTAAAAATATCAAGTATGTGATGTTGCTGAAATCCATTAGCAAGCTGTCAATCAACATTTGTCAAGTAGGTGAGTCATTAATTAAATCATCTTCGCCAATATACATGGTCTGTCACGTGAAATGTGACGTCATGAGCTCTCAACCAATCAGAATCGTTTTTGTGTGTTTATATAACACTACTGTCTATTCTTTTTTTCATGTATTATTAACCATGTTTTCTTTTCATTAGCATTGAGTAGTTTCTTGTTCTCCCACAGATTATTTATTACTCTGTAGTGTTCTGCCAATTTGATTTCTTCACAATGGTCACAACTTGGTTTCACTGATTACCAAAATTGTAATTTGATTGTAATTCACTACTTAAGGGGTACTACATAAAAAAAATTTCTAATAAAAACAACTATTTTAACTCTTCTTGCTTTTATTTATTTTCTTGCTTCCATGTTTCAGACGCCTGTCACAGTCATCATGTAGAATCCCCACTTGTTAGAGATTGACAATACAATTATTTTTCTTCATTCTCTTTAAAGTGTGAGATTCCAAAACATCTCTGGCATCCAATTAACAATAATTACTTTAATTGGAACTTCCAACTGTATTAAATTTTATTAATAAATCGAACTTCCATTTAGATCAACAACAGCAGGTGACAGGTTCAAAACCTGAAGCAGAACCATGCAATCAAGAATTCAACCTTCAACAGCAATTGGCTGTGACTCATGAAACTCTCTCAGTAATAAGTGCTTAAGTTGTGGTGTGCAATGCTCCCCTTTGTTGCTTACCTTAAATGAATTTGTACATTGATTGCTCTTGTTATTAGAGAGAATAAAGAAATTAATGCAAACTTGTTCCTTTTGCTTTTGCTTATTATGTACCCTACATATAAATAGCCCTAAATATAAATGACTACATGAACCAGTATACATGTGAGTAACCAATGTGGCCTGCAGAAAGATGAAGGTCCAAAATTAGTTAACATGTACAATGATCTAATTGATAGAGTGCTCATAGACACCTTGTATGTATAATGCTTATTATGTTTTTTACTCTACAAGAAATAGGATATAAAATAGATGGTTAACCTACTGTCAGCTATCCAGCTGTTTGATGGCTTTAGTTATAAAGTGAATTGAATCAATAGGAAAGCTAAACAGAGAAAAACCCCTTTAAACTATGTCAGAAGCTGATAAATACTGCAGAATGCTGAAGGTAGCCACCTAAAGGCTGGTAAATGCACCATGGGTCCCTGAATGCTACTTGTGTGGAAGAACATTTAGCTTTGTCTTTTCATTACAGAATCAAACCTGATACAAAAACTAAAGAAACATCCTGAATGATTTACTTTATCAACTTTTCTTTCCATGTCAGCTATTTTTATATTACACTGTACAAACAAACAACATGTATCTGTTTCTCATTGATTTTTGTTTTTTCAATACAAATCTTATCTGCCAATTTCTACCCAAGATGTTATTAATTCAGCTAAGCATTTTGTTGATACTTTTTGACTAATGCTTTTGCAAACAGGCACTATTACAGTATTATCACTTAGTTTACAAAAAGTAGAAAATTGCTATAAAAGCATAATAACATAATCAAAATTAATCAACTTAAATCATAAGTATTTCTTGCTTTTTTGCATAGCCTTCTTGTTAATTATGCCACAAAATGCTCTCTCTGCTGCTAGTAAAATTCTTGATTAAGCTAATTGCAAACAATTATGGTTCTAAGGTGTCTTCCTAGAATATGCAATGCCTAAGCCATTTATCTCATTGTGGCCCTCAACCCATGCAGCTTCTGGTCCAAGGTTCACTATATAATTGACATGCGGCCTTATATTTCATCACTATCCATAATCTGCATTGTATTAAATGCAAAGCCAAAATATGCAGCAAAAATCAATGTAAACATGCGCATGACATTTGGTGTGATTTTACACTTATAATGGCCAAAAATTCAATGTAGGCCATTTTTCTTCTTGATTTTATAGCATACTTTTATACAGTCAAACATACTTGTCATTGAACCAAAATTCCTAAGCTGGACCAACTCAACTCAGCTCAGCTCATTTGAAATTTGACAGAGTTTGTCTTGGCTCAGCTTAGCTCAGCTTGCAATGTAAAGTCTTGAAATGATGCTAGTTTCAGCTTGATATTTTTTAAAAACACTGCTCTCAGAATATTTTACATAGCTTTTCCCATTGCTTAATATACATTTCTAAAATGAAATTATAGGAAAAGCTTATTCAATGAAAAACTAAGAAAAATCTGCATAATCAAAATATCAAGCAGTACTAATTTTTTTTTGTTTAAAAAAGGCTCATCTTTGGCTCATTCTATATCCAATACTCTGCTCAATTTCAGCTCTGCTTGTTGACAAGTTTGCAGTCATATGCTTGCGTCTGTTCAAAGCACTTCATACATCATTGTATTTAGAATGTGCATGTAGTGATATTACACATAATGCATTACAGGGAGAGTTCTAAGAACCGACCACATCTGATTTCTACTTGGAGTTCAAATTTGATTTTTCTGTTTATGATTGGATCTCATTTAGTTCTATAAATTTCTTCATTCAAATTTTGCTACAGAGTACTTGAAATGAAAACATTGTATTCATAGGTTACAGCAGATTATATATTATAAGAAACAGTATAATTGTTTACAAGATAGTTATTCAAGATAAAGAGCAAAGTAATCTGTAAAAAAATAAATTTTGACTAAGGCTGTTAAAGTAAATTACATAAGGATAATATTCTATTCTAACTATTCCATATATTTGCAGCTATGAAATGTAAAATACGAAGAGCAAGCATTAATTTTTGTATGTGATATTTTCTATTTGGCCAAGTGACAGTCAACTGTAACTCAACTATTCAAATCTTAATAATGCTGGTTAAGTGAATCATATATAAAAGCATTACACTTCCTATTTACAATTTATTATTTAATGGCAAATTTCTCATATTCTTGTATAAATAAATCTTGAGATACTTCAAGGCTTATTCCAAATTTTTGCATTACAAAGCACAAAATCTTGTAGGTGGCATATTCTAGTGTTCATTGATATCTGCAGATAATTTTCCTATTTTCAAACGATTATTTTATAATTAATACACCATGAATTTTAATGATTAGCTAAAACCCCTTTAAGTTTTCTTAAATTTCTAATAAATTTAACGTTTTATATAACATCTTCTAGCATAGATTATAACAAGTACAAAGTATTCATAGAAACATTTATTGAACTTTCTATTGAAAGAAATAGTTTTCGAATTTCCTAGCATCAAAACATCAAGAAAACTCACATCTTAAATTTTTTTTTTGGGAGATGGAATTTTATTTGATGGAGAAGCAATACAACCTGTAACAATTTATAAATATTTGGGCCTAAAAATTTAACTTGGAATAGCCATGTTTTGCATGTTATAAATACTGATAACTTAAAAACATAATTTTAACGATTTGTAGAACAAGTTATGGGTATTTCAATGTAATATAGGAACTGTATATGTATATGCTGCTGAAGTTTTGTTTCTGGTCTCTCGAAATTACAGAGAGACAAATGCAAAATTTCTTTAAGCTCTATAAAATACTTCAAAAATGATGATTCACATGTCCTGCACAAAAATTCTCATTTTCAATGGCACAAACAAGATGCAATGAGAAAGTGTCTAAATACGTTCTGTATTTTAGGCAATCACATATTAAAGTTAGAAGGATCTTTTGAGTGGCAGCCTCCCTCTGTTCCTATTATAAATATCTCATTCCTTCTCATGTGTAACCTACTTGTGTGTACAGGAATTCAAACTACATGCATAAATGCCAGAGATGGAAGTTTGGTGGGTCAAGCCCATTAGGCTAAGTGGTGGAAGGTAGGTCTTATTGGGCATGGCGCAATGTTCTTCAAAAGTTGGTACCCATGGCTAATTTCGTCATCCAAAAGCAAGACCAATACTTAATTTTCAATAATAAAGCGAAGGGCAGGCACTTAGCAGCCTTCCACTTTTCAAATGATAAGGCCACAGCAACCATCATACATAAGGCTGCAATCTTCTGGGAGACTGATGAAAGGAAAATTATTAAGCTCCTGAATGAAGTCCAAAAATCTAAGGTGCGTCCATATTATGAAAGTATTATGTACACAGTTATCCTGAACAGATTTATTAGCAGAGGCATGTTTTTCTACTCGAGACTGATTACAATGCCATCCTGCAGGTTATGTAATGCTAGTAATGAAAACCCGAAACTTCTGATTTTCAGGTGCAGAAATAGAATACCAGCAGAACCACCTAATTTTAACAATCTTAAAGATCTCTTGAAAATTCAAAATTTAAAAATCTGTTGTTGAATATGTTGCTACATCCATAGCAATGCCTAATGATCACTAATCTTATTTCCCGTAAATAGACTTTCTTAACAATAATACTGTAAATATCAATTTTAATAACCTGACGTCCATGGATACAATAAAATAACAATAAGTTTTCCAATGTAACACATATAATGTTTCACGTAGTCATGTTAGTCAATGCTTACAGTAGAAAAATATGACATAGTGAAACATCCAAATTATAATGGCGTCACTAAGGGGTTATCACATCAAACCCCCATTGTGCAATGATTTTTTTGTTCTTTAAAAGTAGAAATAAGGCTCATATATAAAAAATTTTAAAAAGTTTGGAATTTGGCGGATTATGGGCTCTAACATATGAAAATAACATATTTAACAATATAAATATAGCAAAAAATTGGTGTCCCAAATTAGATAAATATCCTTAATTAACAAGTTAAGCAATTTTGAAGGCCCAATAGTTGTGTAGGTACAAAATGCTTCGTAAAAAGAATCTAGTTTATATCAAAACTTTAAACGTTTTGAAGTAAAGTAGATTATTTTACGAAACATTTTTAGTAATTACTAAAAATGTAATTCATAATTTTCAATTTTTTAGGCATAATAATGATAGGTCTATTCATGAAACTTATTTCCAGCATGTTTACAAGATTTATAGCTGAAGATGATTTACTGTACAGATAATAATACAGTATGTATTGCATTAGTTTATAGTTTGTTTTGTTTCTCAGTTTCAATTTTTAATAAAGTCATAGTTTGATATTTAATATATATTGAATGACATATGTTTTAATTTGAATGCTTTAATTTTTAATTTGAATAGCTTGTATTTTAAATTGATTGCGTTATGTTTTAATGTGAATATGTTATGTTTTAATTTTAATCAGGCCCGTAGCCAAGGAGATGCTAAGGGATGCTAAGCATCCCCTTAAATAGAGGCTGAGTTAAATTAAGATCCTTCAGAATTTTACAAAATGAAACAAAATATTAATATAACAATTGTAGCAGCTTAACCTCCAAAATATTTTTTAGGATTACTTTTTTGTTTATTTATCTAGTAAAGCTATAAATTGTCATGTATTATTTGATTTTGAAATTCTATAATTAAGTGCTATATGTAGCCTAGACTACACATGTAGTGCTCAACATTGGCACTATGAAGCATTATTGCACAGCCATTGCATAGTGAAGGGAATTAGATTGTGCAGTCAAACACCATGAGAGCTTGTTTTAAGCAGAGGTTTATTAATTTGAATTCAAAAGTGAATTATCATTTTTTTACATTTTTCTTTGATATCTACCACTATATTTTGAGGAACCTATTATTTGAAGCATCAGATTTTACAGCAAGTAACTTAAAATTATTTTTCAGAAATTTTCAATGAATTTGTCAAATTATTGAATGAAATACCAATCTAAAATATTATTTTGAAATAATAGCAGCATTCAATTATTAACTCACAGATTTCTATTGTATGTAAATATTCACAGTGCTATTGTTGAATCTGGGCAATCTAAAATAGTTGGAAATGGTTCTTAAACTGGATGACTCCATGTTTTTATAATTGTACAAACTTTCTTTTCTTTTATTCAAACTAGGGTTTCAAGACCAGAATATTATTGGTCCAAATATCATGCAGTTTTCTACTGTCATTCTCACATGGCATAACTTCGAATATAAGTAGTGGTCTGAAATTCGTGGTTCTAGCTTTCTCATTCATGTTTCCAGTCTCATGATAGTCCCATTCATATTGAAAAAAAATCTACCCCAGTTTCCAGTCCCATGAAATTTGTAGCTGTGAATTCCATTGCACTGAAGGAACTGTGATAATACATTATTTAATTTAAGTAGTTTGAAAATTGTTTATACAAGTAATTTGTTACCAGATTTTGAATTAAGCAAAATTCCATTATCCACAATGGAACAAAATGATTTAGAAACATATAAAATAATTTACTTACTAATTTTAAGTTTTATAAATTTGCGTCTATTTGTTTACATTTATAGGATTGTTTAGAAAGATTATAAGTTTCAGTAATGCTTACATTAATTCAGGTTTTTCTTAAAACAAACACATACAGGAATATAAAGCATGCACATATTATGAGTGACTGTGCTCACTAATGCAATGCCTTAGTGACTCATAATTCCTTAACACATTTTCTGTATATTGCATCACCTAGCATTTATAATAATAATTAGCATCCCTTGGGCAATAAGGCTGGCTACAGGCTTGATTTTAAAGCAGTAATTTTTAATTTGAATACGTTATATTTTAAATTGAATGGTAAGAGGTGTAGACATACTCCACTGACTATATTCCTAGTTGTCAATGGTAAGAACCCCATATGGCAATTGCAGAAAGAAATTTACTAGGTTCTGAAAGTGCGGCTAATCATGAATATCCTTTCCTATAAGAAGAGAACCTTATCTGTAGATTCATATAAATTATGATGCAAAGCATTAATTTATTGAAGTAACCTTTTCGGTTTTTTGCAGAAAGAAGTCAGAAGATTTGAGAATGCACAAAAAATGCGGTTCACATTGTTATTTTAAGTGCTGCAATTAATCAGAGTAATGTACCATTTGACCAAAATGAAATGTGTTCACAGATCCTTTTTTGAGCCCAAATTCAATTTACCAACAAGTAGAAGTACAGCTGAATAAATCTCCCATTAGTCAAAACATAGGAAGAAATTAGGTTCCTTTAATAATCTGAGAAATATTATCTTCAATTTGTTATGTGAATATATTAGTGAGAAAATAAAATAATATATTCTGACGTTTCTTTATCATCTAGAAAAGCATCTATGATAAATCCCTGCCGGGAAGGTTTTGTCTGACATTTCACTATTACATATTATGTCGTTGATCTCTTAACGAACTTCCAAGATTTTCAAAAATTTTATTCCCTGCATTGATTTTTAATAGAAAAATTGAAAGTATCTATTTCAAACACGTTTTACACCAAAACATGTTCATTTATAAAACCATCTACGATGATGATTTATTGCTGACTAAACCTTCTTGTTCACATCGCACTATTTCACTTTGAAATTTGAATTAATAATAATAGAATATAAAAATTATAAAGAACTATCAAATTTGATCCAAGGCATGGCTTATTTAATATACTGCCTGATATTTTGCATTCTTTCTACAAAAATAGAAGGCCATCATTGAGAAGATAATGCATTCTTTCATTTCAAATTTCTTTCATTAACTATTTGTGACCAAATCAAATTTGTTTCTCTGTGGTAACAAGTGTTCTTATCAATTAGTTACACCTGTGTGTATTCTAGGTGTATTAATTATAGTGAGTATCCCTAGATGAAAAATTTTTAAAAACTTTGCAGAAACTTCACTTTACATTAAATTTTTTGAGGAAATTGCAGATCTTTAAAGAAAAGTAATTTTTTACTTCAAGATCATTAAGGATACGCAAATCTTGTATAAAGTTAAAGAAATCACAGATCTTTAAAGAATATAAATTTTATCTTAAAAGATCTTTAAAGAAATAAACTTCCTGTTAAAAATCAAAGAAA
Source organism: Hofstenia miamia (assembly GCA_900660155.1). NCBI lineage: Eukaryota > Metazoa > Xenacoelomorpha > Acoela > Hofsteniidae > Hofstenia > Hofstenia miamia. The sequence continues at coordinate 300,319 of CABFPE010000154.1, read as the reverse complement.
TTGCAGATAATTATTTTATGTTGAATTGTTATAAGTTTCTTTATCATATTAAGACTTTAGAAATACCATATATTTAGAAAATATTTCAAACATAAATATTTGGTGAAGTTTTGCAAGTAGACAATCAAAAAGTCCTCATTGCATCATTTAATGTATGAAATTTAAAAAATTCCCAAGGAAAAAAAGGCATTGATTGCATGCATATAATTTCTCTTTCTATAAACATTGAAATTGTGCATGTTCTATTATGATTATACATATTTTAAATTAGTAAATTTGCATACTCGGGCAGCAATTTAGTAATTGATTTTTGTGCAAACAAATAGAAAGTCGAGAATAGTTTTTGATGAATATAAAGAAACGCTGAATTATATTCATAAAGAGACCCTGGACTTTAAGTTCAGTTTATTTTAACTAAATTTAAATAAGAAAAATGGACAAATTTTAAAATGTAGTTTATTATTTTCATTTATTAAGATATTTAATTTCTATTATTCATTATAAACTTAATTGTTATTGAAGGCATTATAGTAGAATGACAATTTTTTAGAGCCTTCTGCTAAGTTATTATTCAAAAATCAGGGTGACATTTTAATTGAATCTGATTGTATAAGTAGCGAATATACTTCCAAAGTTTTCTTAATTATTTGATTGATTTAAGATGTTGAATATATATATATATATATATATACATATATATATATATATATATATATATATATATATATATATTATGGTTGTAACTTCGACTAGAAATTATCATATCATGTAATATTTTAACAGATTTTATCAGGTAATTAATATTATGAGAATATGTTATATTATTAAGTTATTTTCACAACCTCAACTGCCCAATCATATCATTTGGCTAAAAAGAGATACAGTGCTTAAATCACGCTCATTTTGATAAGCATTCTAATATTTTTTAGGTTATTGAAAATTCTTTCCAATTGTTTTCTAACGCAAAGGTAATAAATATACATGTTATAAAAACAAGATTTACTTCGATTTCTGAAAGGACGTTAGTTTAAGTCCTAGATACATATCACAATTACAGTGAAATTTTCTTTTAGGTGTAACAGCTCGAAAATGACTCCAAAAAAGCCGAAGATTAAGTTTGAGAAAATCGATAATTTTATTCAAGAAGTCTAATATATCTGTTTTACAACGCTTGGCAGGAAATCCCATTGAGATTGCGTGGTTTGCACATTACAGTGCATTATTTCTGATTGGCAAATTGTAAAGTTTTTCATCAACTTAATGTATTTTAGTCGAAGTTTTACAGATTTTCTGACAACTCTGAGTTTGAAATTTAGTTGATAAAAAATTCAAATAATTTTTTACCACTTTTAGAGCTAGATATAATTAAAAGCTTATTACTTTGTTTAGGAATACATTCTGTATTCATTAGAAATGTAAAAATCTCAAATTTAAAATTTTTTTAAAATTCGATTTTCATTGCCTACTCGCTACTTTAAATGCGTGCTGATGGTTTGAATTAGTGATACACAGTCAAATTTATCTATCCGCACAGAGGTTGGACCAGAAAAGTTAGAGGCGATTAAATGGATAAAATCAGGTTGTACTACAAGATTGAAGCTGCGATGCACGTTCAAATTTATCGTAAATGTGTATGCCAAGCAATTATGAAATTAAATTTCACACCCAAGTTTGACCATGTATTATCATTTGCTGACCGGCATTTATTTTTGCGGTGATGCGCTTTCTTTAATTTTACAGATTTTAAATCAATTATTAATAGTAGAAATTGCAACACTAAGCAATTAGTGCAGCCATTTTGTTCCATCATTATATACGTTCTACAAAATTTATTAGAATTTTTTAATAGTCTTTAGTTAAAGTGCAATAAACTGATGGTTCTAAAAATATTTAGATTAACTTAGTTATAAATTTAGATTGTCTGCCACGTCTTGAAGCAGAGAAAGGTACGAATAACTTAAAACTTTTATTCTAATTAATTTTTCATGTGAGGGACTTGAATAATATATTCAAATAAAATCGCATACTTTAAGTTGTCCTTCTACAGAAACCTTCTCAGTAAAACCTGTTATCTCTATGCTATGCATTGTCTGAAACTACTACTTTTGTACAAGTTTAGTATTATGGTCTTGCCAATTTGATAATTTGCTGTTGAAATTTGAAATTCTTTCTTATTAGTTTGAAATTCTTATTTTTTCATAAATTAGGCTCTTCTACATTTTATCGGCTCTTTGTTACAAATTCGTAGTGCTTTATCATTATTTTGTGTCATTCCAGTTTCAATTTAATTTAGAAAACCAAAAAATTCCATTCTTGGTGTAAGTTCCAATATTATTTTTGTAATTTTGTCGTATTTTTGTGCGTAATCGAGTAACTCTTCCATAGTTATATTATTTAGTGATAAAACGTCTTGGTCGAATGTAATATTTATATTTTGTTCATGAATCCTCATGGTTTTCTATACTACTATCCTTTATTATTATAAATTTTTATTTCCCTGAAGCACATACCATATTTTTTGTATTATTTCGGTAATATTTTGTTATTGCATATTTTTATTCTACATTTTTAGAATCTTGTCTTAACTCAATATCATCTAAATCAAAGGATAAAGGTGAAATTTTCTTTTTTTCATATTTTTAGGCCTTATTAATATTTCAAACTCCTCTGCTTTTAATTAAATTTATTATTTGGATATTTTTATTTCGAATTTTTTATTCAGATGTTTAAAAAGCTACAAACCTACGCAGTTAAAATCTAGTCGGATTTCTATTCTTGTGTTTTGTATACGCATTTAGCAATATCACCATCATAAATGTAAATAACTATTAAATAATCCACGAAAAATAAAATCTAAAATGTGCTTTTGCAATTGGAATTAATATTTATAAAATTCATAGACCTAACATTAACGAATCAAGTTGGAAAGCGCAACCAGTGGGAATGAGGTTTAACATTGCTTTCACAAATGACTGCCCCCCCCCAATCCCCAATTCAACAGATAGCCCCTGAACGCAATATAGCCATCTCCAATATTAAAAAATAACGTATAGAATACAATGGTATTGGTTGTCTATGCCTTCCAATAATTATATCTATTCATAAGTTTATATATATATATATATAATATATATATATATATATATATATATATATACATTAGGTGTATTTCAAAATTAATTTTTTAGAGCTTTAGTGTGGGATGTTAGACAAAATTTATAAAAATAATTTTAATACTAAAATTTT
>CABFPE010000154.1:284945-297017 GCA_900660155.1 Hofstenia miamia | reverse complement strand
ATATATATATATTAGGTGTATTTCAAAATTAATTTTTTAGAGCTTTAGTGTGGGATGTTAGACAAAATTTATAAAAATAATTTTAATACTAAAATTTTTCTCTTTTTATTAAGTTACGTCATGCCCTTTCTTCATTTATATTTTAATAAGGAGATAAACAGTTCAAAATGCGTCTGTTATTGTTAGGGAAAATATAGCATTTAACTACTAAGTTGCCTTAATATTCTTATTTGTTAGCTAACTCTTTATCAAATGATCAACTGTCTCCAACTTTTTCTAACATAGCCTGCATTTGTCATTTACCTCAGTTCTTCTGTGTGTGTTCTTCTTCACTCAAAAACAAGAAAGGTTCATGGACAACTCAAATGAAGAACAACAGTGGATTTTAAATTTTGTTATATGAATTGGTATTTAAGTGCAAGCATATTTTGCAAATATAATTTTCAATTGTTAGATTTTACTAATCACGTAATACGCAAAGATGATTATTTTACTATCTGCGTAATACGCAGCGATGAATATCTTACTACGCACATTATACGCAGCGATTATTATCATACTAACTGCGTAATATGCGGCGTCACTATCTTAGTAATATTGACATAGCATAGTACTTAAACTTACTAAGATTGCTAATTATTTTTAACCTGGGTAAATCTTCACGTTCGCTTTCTACTATACCTCTTTCTATTCATAAATTTGTTATTCATTTGAAATCAGAAATCACATTCAAAATCAAGATTTTTTGTCAAATTTATTTTTTCCGCTCCAATAACCTCTCACATTAAGTTTACTTTGTTTCGTATTCCTGCTTCCTTCCTTCTGCTACATTTTATGTTTTCTTAGAAGAGTTTAGTCATCTTATTGAACAAGCTCTAATTGCCATTATCACTCACATATATCTTGCGTCTCACTCATCATCAAAACTAAATTTCTGAACTATCCTGATTTTGTATTTCTCTACCAATTCCTTTTCGATTTATATGACGTTAAATCCTAATACCTTTTTTTCAATCACTCCTTAAAATTTTAAATTCGTTTTCATTAAACAAAGGAAAATTTCTAACTCTACGAATTCACAACTCTTTTTCGAATATAACAACTTATTTTATCATCATTTTTGCTGAAAATTCCACTATTACAAAATTATTATCATCATATCAATCTATGGTAAATCTTTTTTAAACGGATTGTTTAGCCTCAATCTCAAGGTATGGAATTTTCATTTTGTTATATTTTACTAATCAAATTTGTGTACATGTATTTTTTATTTTGCAAACACTTTAACTCTTTTTCGTCCACGGTCATTTTCAGAGGACACTTTTATAATAAATGTTGTAATAATGACTTCAAAATCTCTGATATTTTCAACATTCTGCAACGCAAATAAAGAATCAAACTACCAAAATACCGAAAATTTCAAATTGTAAGTTTCTAAATTTCTCATGACTTAAATATTAATTACATATAACTAATTTACTATTGTTGGTACTCAAAAAATATGATTTTCAAGAAAAATTCATTAATACATTACTAATGAGTCTTCATCAACAGCATGAATTGCAGCATGGCAGTTCTTTATAGATAACATTATTGCTATGCAATTGAAAACGTGCTTCAAACCAGGGTTTTCGATTTGAGTTATTCGGTCCGAGTTCGGCTCCGGATATTTTTTAATTAACTTCGGAGTTCTTGATCGAATTTTTTGTGAAATTTTTTAGTAAAAATATTGGTTGAATTTGAAAATAAACTGATGCAGTTTTCCGTATTCATTTGAATTTGAGTTTTCGACATTCCGAGTACTCAAAACCCTTGCTTCAAACAACATCAATTCTTTTTCACGTAGTTTTGATGTGGTTTGCTCTTACCAGCATGTATTGTATGTCAATTTTGTGCTTGCATTTGTAGTTTTACTTACTACGGTAATGCAAGAATAAATTTTGGAATTTCGTGTGCGTGCATATTCAGTTGTCATTGAATTAACATGCTGTTTTCTAATTTGCACAGTTTATACAAGGCTGACGCAATCAATTACAGAGTTTCAATACTTGGAATTCATGTACTACTTCCAAATATCATCAGTAACCTGCTACTGTAAATTTTTTATGTAAAAATCACGGCGTGAACATTCTTTTACCATAGACACACTAATATGCGAGTTTCTCTTATATACATGTGAATTTACAATTAAAAATCAAATTAAGTCAATAGAATAGTACAAATTGGAGTATATTAGGTGCCCAAAGATGTTTTTTCAAACTGGAAAAATGTTTTGCAATTTTGTCAGAAACTATCGAGAGCTTAGAACATATTTATTTATTATTTTCATATATGTATATATATATATATATATATATATATATAGAAATAAAATCAAATCGGGAGATTAAATTCACTGAAAAAGCAAAGCGGTAGGAAATTATAGATAAAATGTATAGGCTTGGATAAATATACCATTATATCGTGTATTTTTCTAATAATTATATATAATGTAATAGATATGATATAATAGATATTTATTTTTTATTCCTTCTAGTTTTATCACATCGCGTTTAAATATATACCGCGTGCTACGAATTTGGTTAATTATGTAAAGTTATTGCTCTATATCGATTATTTTTATACTTTTTATGTAGTTTAGTGAATTTCTAATGGTTTTTTCCTATATTAGTGTTTATTTATTATTTCTTCGCATCCTATATCTTCACTGGGAAAGTGTTTGACATAAATAACTAAAATAATCTAGAAATATATATATATATATATATATATANGAATCCACGTTTCTACATGAAAACATATTTTTATTTTTTACACATGTCAATTCCAAATTTGTGTTCAAAAAGGCTTAGGTCCAAATGACAATCATATTTAAATTAAATACATTTATATAGGCATACAGCTATGGTTTATATTGGTAGTAACTAAAAAATATTGCAAAGGAATTCTTCTAGCTTATGCGAAACATGACCCTGCTGTAATTAATATGCAGGATGTTGTGCGGCAGTGTTGATATTAAGGAAATGAAGACAATCACTATTTATTGTTACACGTTTATTATAAAAGCGAAGAGCGTGTACATGGGAATTTATTTACTACGTAAAAAATAATTATGTTTTGAATAAACTCTCAAAAATGGCGACTATTTTCTACACACTATGTAAGTCTACTATGGAAGTTCTCACTGACGTCTCGCAATTCCTGTATATTGGTTGGGAAATTTGAAAAAATTTGGATTTTAATTATTCCCTAGAAAAGTAGTCACATGTGCTAAGGATTGAGGAGGTCAATGAATATCTTAATTTCTGCGAATAAGGTGAGTTAGAAAAATCACTGAGTGCTCATTGACTTTCTTCCTGAGTTGCTAGTTGCGCCGTTCTGTTGAAAAAATAGAGAACAAATTTTTTGTACAGTATCAAAATGTCCATGTATGCACTTTTTCTCGCAGACTGCGTTGGTTTTTTAAAACAAATATATAATTAGAAATATTTGTTAGCCGATTTTGGCTCTTGTCATGAATAAAGAACCGCGATCCATACTTTTTACTTCAAAAGAAGTGTACACTTAAATTTTTCAAGAGGATTCTACTTATTGAGGAGGGATATGAAAGCTTTCAATAATGCTTGTTTAAATTGACTTTGGCATCTCCCAAATGAGTATCTCAATTGTGTATGTTTTTACAAATACTGTGTAAGTCAGAACCAGAAATGGATTTTTTCTGGGCATCCTTCTCAAAAATCTGCTGCAACTCCTGATGCAGCTGCTCGAATAAGCTAAAAACTTGCCATAAATACTGAAAATATAACAATTTGATTAATGAGCATGAAAGGATTCCTTGGAGCAATGAAGGATTAACCGTATAAAGCTTCTACATTATTTGCGTAATGATTTACATCTAGTGGTCAAAATGGACCACCATTAGGCATTCATAGTAAATCCTGCTGTGAAAGAGCAAGTAATTATTGCAAGAATGATATTTGCATATTTTAACTTGATATTACGTTAAAAGTCTATAGTTATGATCAGGCGTAATCATTTTAGTAAAATGCCAAGTGGTCAGCCTTATCTAATCAGACATTCTAGTGCTAAGCAATTTCTCAATGTAGTAATTTTTGACAAAGTTGTATAACTCCTGGTGATGCAACATTGCGCAATTTGCGAATTTCTCTACTTTTAAAACGCATTTTGCGTTTTACAATTAAAACTACGAATATATTTTAAGCGTTATTTTAAAATACTGGAGTTATAACAAATTCAAAAAATCGTTAGAAATAAATAATAAGTATTTTACAGGTGTTACTAATATACATCAGGCACGAAGCCCTAACAAAATTTTTTAGGGTGAAGCAAACTAGTTTTACAGAGCGCACTATGAACACCCTTGGTAGTGCATGATGTAAAGCGTAAGAAAATTTTGGTAGTCACGTTTTAAATGGATTTTTGATGCCCTTATTTAACAAATTATATTAAAATTTAGTAGGTAAATTTTGATTTTAGATTAGTGCAATTTTTTTATTGGAAGTGGCAATACTCCCATGCCACCCTTTGGATTCGCTACTACTATAATTTATTAATATAAGGGAAGCAGAAACTTTTCATTTTCGAATAATTGACCTTCAAGGAGAGTTGTTTTTAATTAATTAGTTTATACTACAATGTTTTTAACTATGATTAAGCTAATTTTTACACAAAAAATGAATGAAAAGGAGTAAAAATCGAAATTTCCAATAATTGTTCTTAAGGAGACCTCAAAGTGCGTATTTCATTACATATGTAAATGTATGAAGATAAAAAATTATTGCTCATTTAAATTAGCACATCCCATAACAATTAACCCTTTTCCCACACGTTAAATTTATCTTTGCTACTCATAAGGAGAGTTGATTCAGCCCCATAATCAAAATTTTCCACTAAATATTTTTCAACGAAGCTTTGTACCTAAATATAACAATCTTTCTTCTACAAAATCAGACACTTAGATAAGTAAGACATCATTATTCTGTTGATGGCATCATCACTTTAATGATTTGTAGGAAAAAGTGGTGATTTTTGAAGTTTTGGACTTTTTCAATAGGTAAATTTTATGATAATTTTTGAGTTGATAATGTCTGGTTAACGTATTTAGGGGAGGCCTTTACTTAGCAATAGATATAAAATGACGAATAAAGATAATAGTTTCATGCAAAAACGCAATGTGGCATAATCAAAATTTGAAATTATTTCTTACAAAGGTATTATAGCAATAGAATGTTTATGTGAAAGTAATTTAAATTTTGTCAGAATATTTCTTATCCTGTAAATGTAAAATTCAGAAAAGCATGGCCTTATCTTGATTTTCACAAATCTACAACTTAAAAAAAGTTACAGATGAGGCTCGAAATCAACTCCCCGTGTTAAAAAGGGTTATATGGTTTTTAGAGCTTCTACAGTAAGATATTTACGTTTGGGGACAATGCGTTCCCATAGAGAATTGCTTCAACAAATTATATGAAATCAGCGAGGTATTCTCATACTATGCAGCATCCTGAATAATTGAGTTGTCCGTCTGATTCTCTCCAGTAAAAGTTTCATTTTCTCCTGCTCCAGATTTTTAGCAAAAATTGTTGCAATTCTGCCTGAATATTTTTCGAAATCGAGTGTCTCCTTCACCCTTGTGATTAAGTTTATGTTCTCTAGCAGATTATTTTGGGCATTTGCATCAGAATTTCATTTAGAGTATAAAAAGCTTTGATACGATATCTGTAGAAATTTTGCGTACAATTACACGTGGTGAACTAAAGTTTCGTTTCGGCAAATGCAGCCAAAAATTGCGTTATTACTTGAGAATTTGCGAACTTGGCCAAATAGGCACTCTGGAAGACATGTGATATAAATTTTTGTGTAAACTGTTGTTGTTTTATTTTTATTGCATTTTTATTTAATGCAATATTTAACTGTTAAATTCTTTGTTTAATTATAATATTTTAGCTATGTCGTTTACAAGTCAATTTAATGGAGGTAATATTTAGTTTTTTATATTTTTTAAAAATACATTTAGCTGAAAGCTATTGAACAAACTACTTAATATAATCTTCTCCTTGAATGCCCAACACTTTCCCTTTTATCATCTTGTAGAAAGTAATATTGGAATTTTGTTTTTACAAACAGTGTTGATAACTTTTTAAATTTGAAAAAGTCTATTTTCTTTACATCTTGAGAAATACATTTTATGTTACTGAAATTTTTCTTATTGGATTTTGAAATTTATCAATATTGTTAATTTATTTGGTGTTGTATTTTAGGAGAAAATTGTAGGCTAACGTTGTATATTTGTATTTCAGAATCAGTTACTATTTCTACAATTAGACTTTCAATGCAATTTGAATGGTTTGCTTTATATCAATTTTTGGAAAATGCATTTCAAATTGTTTAATTTCGAGAAAATCAGTATTTGATTATATTTTGAGAAAGAAGAAAAAAAACGTTTATTTAAATGAATACATTTATTAATACATTGATAATATTAATAATACTGCACTATTTCTGTATATTATGTTCAGGACAATACCGGTTATCAATAACATAATTTTTATCTACTATTCATTACATAATGACAGGATGCTTACCGTATCAAACAATTGATGAATTGTTGTGAAAATCACCCAAATTGCATATTGTTTATATATTTTAAAAAAATACAGTTTAGATGTGTTGGCAGAGTCCAGGTTACATTTGTAAGCATGTTTGTTTTCAACCATTTTTATTTATGATTTGTCAAAAATTTATAATCGGAAATGCTACCGCAACCTTTTAAACCTCGATGTGTGATCTTGAGCTCAAACTCAGTTCGAATGATTTCTGCTGCATATGTGATTAAGAAAATGTTCACAATTATAAAAAGCCTATGAGAAATTATTTGACCTAAAGCTGAGACAAGACATAGGGTATTTTGGCAAAAAAAATCCGTATTTTAGATAAAAAGGTGCTATTTGCATATACATGCATATTAAAATATATATAATTTTATTAGGAGGTTGATAAAATATTTCGTAATGTAAAGTTATGAATTAAAAATGGAAATTACTCGAAAATTATCAAAAAAATTTTGTATTAAATTAAGGAGATGTAAAATTTTATTTGACATTGTTAACAAAAAAATTAGGCTTCTTCTAAAATTAAAAAATATTGACGTACGGAATCAATCACGGAAAAAATATTTATATTTTCAGGATAACACAGTTTTTAGACTAGAAATGTTTCATTTCATTTTGAAGACAGCTAAGAAAATAAAATATCTTGAAAATTATGTAAACTCCATTTAATGTGCTTCATTTTTCTCTCCAGTAATGCTTATTAATAAGCTATATATGACTATTCTACAATGTTGCTTTCAAAGCTCCTTGCTCAGTGAATATCTGCTGTATTTTTTATTTGCATGTGTTATTTGCTAGCTACTTGTATCACTTATCTGTTTTTATTTGTTGAATATCTTAACGTTATCCTACCCAGTGTTAAATATGTAATGAATTAAATTCGCTTATGCAGAATTTACTTAGTTATATAAGTTAGTATAGCGTTTTAGTGAGTTCCAAGTTATAAAAATATGATTTTATCAGTTATAAAAACTACTGTGATTATTGAAAAATATGTCACTTTCGGAAAACCTACAAAAATTTCTTTAAAAACAACAAAAATGTATTTAACAATAAATGCACACACAGTGTCAGGCCCGTAGCCACAAAGGGGGCTAGGAGGGATGACACCCCCCCTTCTGCGAAGTGAGGCAACCCATCCTAGACAGTAAAGCTAAAAGCAAAATCAGCATTTAAAAATAAAATTTTTAATTCAATACCTATAATTTTGCTGTTTATAATGTCGTGAAATGCATTTCTTAGGTCTATTTTTTCAATATTGTCAAAGACTTTCATGTGCCTTCGCCCCCCCCCATCCGGTTTTGGTCACTCACTTGATCACTACTAGATGCTACCACATCAGAATATCCTGTGTACATCTATGCATGCAACCATGACCTACTGTAATCATATCCTAGCTATTTGCAGTAAAATGAACGAAAATGAGGTCAGAATTGCACTCGGCTTTAGCCCAGCATTTGATGTAACAAGATCCTTTAAATAACCAAATCAAAGAATAAGCTATTTTGGGCATCTTCATGCTGGTTGAAATATTTTGTTTTTTGATAGTCATAAAAAGTACATCAAAAGTACATCCAAATATAATGATGCCATTAATGATAAATAATCATTTTCTACATTTCAAAATCAATTGTTGGTTTAATGTACATTGAAAGTGCACAAATGTAGATCTAAAGTTTTTATTTGGACTTGCAGTGTTTCTCATAATTTATTGTACTTATTTATTTGTAAAGCTCTCTGAGTTGTTTGGTCAACCCTTTGTTTGTTTCGAAAAANTTTTAGTGAGTTCCAAGTTATAAAAATATGATTTTATCAGTTATAAAAACTACTGTGATTATTGAAAAATATGTCACTTTCGGAAAACCTACAAAAATTTCTTTAAAAACAACAAAAATGTATTTAACAATAAATGCACACACAGTGTCAGGCCCGTAGCCACAAAGGGGGCTAGGAGGGATGACACCCCCCCTTCTGCGAAGTGAGGCAACCCATCCTAGACAGTAAAGCTAAAAGCAAAATCAGCATTTAAAAATAAAATTTTTAATTCAATACCTATAATTTTGCTGTTTATAATGTCGTGAAATGCATTTCTTAGGTCTATTTTTTCAATATTGTCAAAGACTTTCATGTGCCTTCGCCCCCCCCCATCCGGTTTTGGTCACTCACTTGATCACTACTAGATGCTACCACATCAGAATATCCTGTGTACATCTATGCATGCAACCATGACCTACTGTAATCATATCCTAGCTATTTGCAGTAAAATGAACGAAAATGAGGTCAGAATTGCACTCGGCTTTAGCCCAGCATTTGATGTAACAAGATCCTTTAAATAACCAAATCAAAGAATAAGCTATTTTGGGCATCTTCATGCTGGTTGAAATATTTTGTTTTTTGATAGTCATAAAAAGTACATCAAAAGTACATCCAAATATAATGATGCCATTAATGATAAATAATCATTTTCTACATTTCAAAATCAATTGTTGGTTTAATGTACATTGAAAGTGCACAAATGTAGATCTAAAGTTTTTATTTGGACTTGCAGTGTTTCTCATAATTTATTGTACTTATTTATTTGTAAAGCTCTCTGAGTTGTTTGGTCAACCCTTTGTTTGTTTCGAAAAAAAATGAAATGATTGTAGGGCCACAGAAATGAAAGAATTTTGTGATATTCTTTATTTTAAGACTTGGATAAAATTTAAACAAATTCGCTACTTACAAGAACATTTTATTCCTTGATTTCGTTTTTTGTGCTGCAAAAGTAGGTCTTGATACATTATAAAATTAAAATAGTGCATAGTCTTTGTCAAATTTCGCTTACATTTTCCTTCATTTCATGATAATTTTTGAGAACATTGTTATAGTAGATAATTAGTTAACATAAATAACATAAACAAGCATTCACATTAATAGAAACTCGCTTTGAAATTTTCGTCACAACTTCTAGTATACCTTTTCAAAAATTCCTATTCAATGATAGTCTTCTCATTTGATGGTTTTTTAAGTCACAAATTTTGTCATTGGGTTTTTTTATTGTTATACAATTATTCAGATGCATATTCTTATTTAGAAATTATTATATCATTTAATGAAGAAGACTTGGTTAAAAATACTTTCCATTCTGAATCAAATTTGAAGAAGACAAATCATTACTATCCTGATCGACCTAACATCGGTTATGCTTTAATAATCAATAATTGGGAATTCAAGTAAGTACAACAACCATTGTTTCAAAATTCCAATATAGCCAATGTATATTTCTTAGAAATTACGAACTCTGTTTATCATGTTGTTTAAAGTTTTTCAGAGTAAGCATTTTTCAACGTGTGATGTTGAAAATTCAGATTGCTATTGATATAAAGCACATTACATAGTACATTACATCCTATGTAATATTGTTCTCTAATGTTGCTCTTCATTTCATAGTGAAGTTGGGATATCTTTACTATTTCATTGTTTTGCAAACATTTTTTAAGTGCTGCGTATATTTTTTGCATGTAGCGTTTTTATTTCTTATAATTCTAAAGATCTAAGGATACGATTAGATTATGTGAATGGTCACGCTTGATCTGTCACATTTTGGTGGAATTGCTCGTCTAACCACCGAGATAATTAGTGATGTGACGCGATTTTTTAACTGATCTTGCTACAAATCACATAGTCTAACAAAAGCCTAATTAAACACTGCTTTGGGTCTACAACGATTTATAATCAATGTTTTTTATATAGTATATGTTGTTTTTAATAAATCCTTAGTAGATAGCTTGCAATATTATTTGGTCATATCCATTGTGCTCGACATCACTCGGAACATTACAGCGACAATTGCCTAAAATTAAAATTAAGATTGTTGGTTTTTTATTACCGAGTATTCTTCTGATTTATTTAAGCAATTATTTAAAAAAATCTCAGTTATTATATAATTCTTTCATTTGGCGTATTAATTAATTTATCAAAGCCAAGTCATTTATTAATATTTGTCCAATCATGTTTCAGTCATAAGTAACGCCCCACTGTGGTATTTAGTACAATTGAGCTTTGAAACCGCTGTATGTTTGCTGTCAGGTTAGTTAAAAAATTTGTGCAATACTATTTTATGGGTAAGAATTTAAAAAATATTTAAGTTCACTTTCGAATTTAAAAAATATATATTAATAGCAGAACTAAATACATCGTCTGTACTAAATGAAAGGAAGCAGAATAAATGTAGTTTATGTGAGTGTAAGTTTGGCCGAGCAACTAGGGTTTTGTGCCAAAAATGTGGTTACATTCACATTTCTTGTAGTGGATTGAAAAAATGAAGCCAGTGGTTTCCAGATTTCTACTGTCCTCGATGCTCAGCTGACCATTGTTCTTCTCTCAATATTGGGCAAACATCTCATAGCTCTGAGGAAGCACATACTGGGTTGACACAGTTGATTGATGAACTTCGAATAAGCCCCAATGTATCACACCAGTCAATCCCTCATCAAACTGGCTTAAAGTGTCCGATCAGTATTTGTAAGGAATTAATCGCCCCAACTATGATAATACAGCATCTTGAAAGGCATATTCAAGGAATATTCATAGGCGAAGTGCCCAAGCAATGGCTTTACGAAAATCGGAAATATGTATGTGCTTGTGGGAGAATATTATCTGTCTCATCACGAAATACACATGATAACAACTGTACTGCCATTCAATAAACAGAAAAAGTTCTCCCCACCATGCAAGAAGTCTTCAGTCTTAATAGGCCAACCTTGAAGCACGTTCCGGCAGCAGCACGACAAAGCTGGAGTCGCACACTCCAAAAAACGATCAATCAGGCAATCAATAACAAAACTATGGAGCATTACACCTATCTTGCAATGTTGCCGAAATGTGTTCTTCCCTCAGCAAAACGAGCAGGAAAACACAGCAACACGGTAAACATCACCGACCTGTGCAACAGATGGTTAGCTGGACAACAATTGGAACTGTGGCAAGAGGCACGCAGAACAGCTAAGAAATCATTAAAACCCAGAGAATTTTCAAATTCGTCAAAATTCGAAATGGAACAAAAATCTAGGCAAGCCGCTATTACCTTTGCTGAAGACGGCTTATATAGAAAAGCATGTCGAGTTCTATGCTCTAAAGACTTAGCCCCAATAATGAAGAAACCAAGCAGCTCCTCCTCAAGAAGCACCCAGTGCAGGCAATCCCAGCCATCCCGCACTCTATGGTGCCAGCACTTCAACTCCCAAATGATTTTAAACTCCTTGAAATTTTACGATCATTTCCTAAGGGTACAGCATGTGGTCCCTCTGGTCTTCGTGCAAAACATCTTTTGGAAGCAACAGAGGCAACTCTTCCAGTGTCCTTCACTTCTACTCTGCGACGCTTTCTTAATGTCCTTATTGCTGGTGATGTACCAGAAGAAGTTGCTCCTTTCCTAGCAGGTGCAAATTTGGTTGCTCTT
>CABFPE010000154.1:242324-259878 GCA_900660155.1 Hofstenia miamia | reverse complement strand
GGTAAGATGCAGCTGGCGAGTGTGTTCCTGAGAGTGCGCCGCTTCTATTTGAGCGTCGATCCTGTTCTCTAATCTCTCCGCTTGATCTAAATAAGTTTGGTTAACTAAGTAGCTACAAAGGCTCTGGTATATTAAATATGTTAATGAACCACGCATTTACAGTAGAGGAGAGAAATTGGAAAATGTCAACCTCGCGTTATGTTTAACCTAAGAAAAGTAACAGTTTTCTCTAAGTACGGCCATCACGGCGAGTTGGCATGATTCTACAATTGTGTCGTGAAAATGGGTAAGAAAAAGGATATTCCAGTGCACATCGTTGCTCAAATAAAAGTGTTGCGTGAAGATGGATATACTCAAACTGCTATTGCTCAAAGGCTGCAAGTATCTCAGTCTGCAATTCAGTGATGTTTGAACAGACTACAAGATACAGGCAATTTATCTGCTAGAAAGCGTCCCTGTTGTAAACAAGTAACATCCAAAAGCACTGATCAAATGATCAAACGCTTAATTACAATTGACCCAACGGCGTCATCTTCACTTATAAAATCGCAAATTTCGTCTACTGCTAGTACCCGCACCATACGACGACGACTTCAGATTGATTTCCATCTAAAATTTTGGGTGGAGTGACAGCGTTTCTTGGGGCCACCTCTTCAATTTACCATAGTCTTTGCAGCAGGAGACTATTTTTGTAATTTCGTTGTTAGTTAATTCTTTTGATTCCATTTCCATAATTGCGTAGATCAATAAACTGCATTTGTCTATGCCACCTGATCAGCATAGAAATCTCATTTCATGAAAGAAAAATAATAGGTCTCTCGAGACATCAATGAACCATTATAAATGATGTAGATAAAATCAACTGATTGATTAAGTAGCATGCTTCTACTGCTTTGGGTTTGATATTAATAGTTTAACTTAAGTAATAGTTATATTTTAGTGAAATTTGCATGGTTTTCTGCATGCGTATTTTAATTTTTTAAGAAATTGTGCTGATATATGTTTAAATTGAGAAAAACTAATTATTTCTATGGCTTAGAAAGAAAGATCACAATCGTAGTAAACTAGATGGTCAAAATCTTCAACGGCTTTTTATTGAATTTGGATATAAAATGTATGGAAGTGAAAATCATTTGCAAAATTTAACAAAAAAAGAAATGGAAGATAAAATCAAAGAATTTGCTAAAGACTCATGTCATAAGAATTCCCGTTCTGCCATTTTGTTCATTGCATCTCACGGCAATGGTGAAGGAGTCGAAACAACTGATAACCGTTTACTGGAATATCACGAAATTAAAAAAATATTTGGAGAATCAAAAAGTCTCAATATGATTGCTAAATTGATTCTCTTTCAAGCATGTCATGGTTATCAAGAAGATACTGGAATAAGTATGCATTTGCTTCTATATATTTTTAATAGTAAACATTGAAACGATAGTTTGCTATATATGCTTAGCCCTAGTTAATTTTAGTAGGCTTTACTAACAGCCAGATGAATCCAATTCAGGAGTTTGTTGAGTAGTTATTTGGTCAGTTTCGAATGCATAAATTTGCTTTAATGAAATTTTCAATATGGATTTTTTTGGTAAGCTATTGTGGCATAATCCATGTGTGGTCAAGTTAAGAAAAAGAATGGGAGCAATTAAGACTGAATTGTAATAATAATTAATTGTCAACAACATCTACTTACAGGTACTAACCGAGTATTTGATTGTTTACAACTATTAGATATAAATATGCAGGAATTGATTTTTTTGTGATTAGCGAATTTTACTGGATTTACTTCATTATCTTGTCAGGTTATTTAATTAATTAAATGGAAACCCAAACGTTCAAGCACAAGAGTAATCCTACGGTGGAATTCTGGAGCAGCTGCACACTACAGCCTTTCAAAAGTGTGGTGCAGCCGGTAGCCTAGATTCCTCGACGTGATTTTAGGTTAGGAATAGGAATAGGGATTTTTATCCGTTATTGCTCTTTCCTATCGTTCGTGAAAGAGATATCATTATTATTACTTCATAGGTCAACCATTGATAGATCTGAAATGCTCTACAATTGCTACGAACCTCATTGTACACTGTATTCAATGTATTTACTTATCAGTAAATTAGTGCACTACCGACCGACTTATAGAGTAGTTTTCTTGCAGACGGCTTTGATTGTTCACATCATGGCCAACTTAAATCACGGCCTGGCGATTTGCATTAAGCATGGATAATTTTGAGGCCATCCAGTACATATTAAATTAATAATCCCTTTGGCTATTAAAGTAAAATTAATAATGTCAATGTCTACACAAGAAGAAATTAACTATTAAAAATAAGTATTACTATGTATATGTACTCTACATTGTAATAAAATATAATGCTATATAAACATGTACCTATATATTTTGGAAAAACATGCAAAGTGACACAAAAAACAGATTTCACTAAAAATAAATTCATCTTCTGCGAGACGTACTGCATTTAAAAGATTTAACTTTTGACTTTATAAAGTTATCTTTCAATTTCTTTTCCAGATTATTGAAAAATATGTTAATGCAACACTTTGCAATCAGCTTAAGAGTTTGATCACTGAGAAACGCACGCACATTAAAATTCCCAATAATGCTCTCTTGATTTGTAACTAGTACCTTGAAAACAAACTGCACCATATCACACATGCCTGTTGGTTTTATCAAACCTCTACGATTCAATGCGTCCAAGTATTCAAAACTATAAATGCTTTCATCAAAGGAATTGTCAATCAAAATATTGTCGCATTCTAAGCAATTTGCATATTTCTTTAAAACCTTATGTGAAATGTAACCATATATATATATATATATATATATATATATATATATATACCACAATTTCAGTTTCAAATTCATTCAAATCCAGTAAGTCATCTGCATCTACAATGATGTCTCCATTTATTTGAGTGTGGTCCATTATCGAAGCAATACCTTCACTTTCATGTGACTTTAGAAACGTTTTTAATTTTAGAATACTTTTGGAACATTGCACATTATAGAGACGAACCAAAAGAGCGTCCGCCGGACATGTCAATAGCAACCAAATCTCTTTTCCAAATTGTCTTGGTTTAGACGAGATGTTAAAACAAAATCATACCCTTCATCTAACAATTGTTGAGATAATTTAATATTGATCGCGTAGTGATTTCTAATGCAGAAAATGTTTGTGAGGTTAATCCTGCAAGGTTGCTCAATTTCTACTTCGTGACCCAATCTGAAAAATTTAACAAAAAGTCCAAGCTCCCATCATAAGCACGAATACCCTGAGCAATATGCAACGGATGACATGGAGATTTTGAGTTTAAAATGTTCCACCAAACATAAATTAGTTTTAGGAATTCTCCAATTGTACGAGATTCTTCCCTATTAGGAAAATGTTGTTGTAGGGCAACACTGTTTGTCATATGAAAGATATCCAATGCTAATTTCACATTTTGTTTTTTATTTGCGGGATTTAAAGCTGATGCGATAAGTTTGTGACCAGATCTCAGAATGTTGTTGGTTTCTTTTTTGCATAAATCCTCTAAGATTTTCCATGAAACTTTTGCCATGCTTGGAATATCAATGACAAATACATCAATTTTGTTTTTAAATTGAGGAATAACAAATTTTCTGAAGTGTTGGAAATTATTTCTTATAATTTTTATGAGCTGAACTATTGTGACAATTGTCACAAACTAGTCCACGAATTTTCAAATTAGATCGAGATAATTCAGCAAAAAGAGATTCGCATTTCTCCAATAATATACTCGAACTAACATTTACTAAAGGGATTGTACTAACAATAAAATTGTCTCGAGTTTAATGTTGTAGCCATAAAGCAGTAAATGCTATCGTACAAAGTCAAATCTTCATCCACTCCTGTGAGATTATGCTTATTGTATTCCAATTCTGGTTGCAAATACATTTCATCAAATGAAATAACACAATCCGTATTTAAGATAGTACATTGTTCATTAATAAAGTTTTGCAAGTTAATCTCACCTGAGGAAACACTGCATAGAAATCGCGAATTGGGAAGAGGAAAATATTGGTGAAGTACTTCATATGCAGATGAGGAGGTAAAATAAATTAATAAAGCAAATCTTATTATTGACGATGTGAACTTTAACTTTACATTATAAAGTTGCTTGGACAGATCATGGATTATTTTGAAGGTATTTGCATAGTTCGGTTAATTGTGATTTCTTTGAAATTTTGCAATGTGCTACTGTTCTTAACCATGGAGGAAGAGGCACAGTATTTCTATTTAGAACACATGTACATGATGTAATGAATTAGCCAATTAAATTGCTCATTTAGAATGGGTAAATTAAGTTCTCATTTTTGTTAAGTGGCGGCGTAATGGGGAATAATATGAATGAGGAATTACATTGAGTAGCAAATATTTGCTGAATGACCTCAAAATTATTCTCGCTTAATGCAAATCTCCAGGCCATGATTTAAGTTGGCCATGTTCACATGTACGATAAGTTAACATGTACACTTATATCTGTAGGGTTATTATATGTAACAAAAAATAGCAAGCTAAAGCATCGAGGTTGCATTACTTCCTTTTATTTACATAGCAATAATAACAAGAGCAATCAATGCACTAAATTACTAGGTTATCACACACACACTATCACTGAGACAACCTTCCATGCACTGAGAGAACCATTAGTTTCAACTGGAATGTCCAAGTAATCTGGAGCTGTTATAAAGAAGATATCCTCTCTTCTGCATAGATTGGCGTCGGGTTTCGACCCTTTACCATCCACTGCTCTCAATCTAAACAAGCTGTCGTTAGTTAAAGCATTCAGGAATGCTAGTGTGATATTAATTTAGTTCACAACTTAAAGAAAAAAATTAGGTTGAGAAGGTTTGGGATTTGTCAAACCCAACATATCGCATGTACTTACGGAATTTGATAAGCAACATCTAGTACCTAGCAAATTGTGGGTTGGCAAGATTCTCCATGGCGACCATGACAGGCGCCCAACATGCGTAATAGAGTAAACGGAAATTGAAGAAAATCTGTTCGAAGAGATAACAAAGCCGAAAAACAGAAACAAGTACTCATGCAAAGATAGTTGTTTCCCCTTAAGATAAAAAAACGAAAAATTATGCAACCAGAAAACGAACACAACACCTCACTTAAAAGCGCAGGAAAAGCCGAGAAGGGAACCAGAAAAGGATTACTCAAAGCTAAAAAATGAAAATGGTAAATTCAAAAAAGAAAACGAAAGCAGAGCAAAGACGCAAAAAAACTCCCCAAACACAAGACACAATGTCTCCAAAAAGTTAAACGTCCCCTGCAGAGTTAATGCTAAAGCCAGCACAAGTCACTACCGAACTTACTATAGTTGAACTGACAAAAATAATTGAAAATAACAACAGAGAGAGAAGAGAATTGACAATACGAATATAAAAATTAACACAAAGGATGTTTGAAATAGATGTGGCGATCACAGAAAAAGAAAGATGAATTAATGAAATGATAGATGACACAAGTACAAGATTGACAGAACAACGGAATTTGTTCCAAAAAAAATCGAAAAATTAACAGAGTCTAACAAAGAAATAAAAGCACAAAGTGAAAGATTGCAGCATCTGATGAGCGAAATGCACCACAAAAATGTAAGCCTCAGGGAGGAAAACATGACAAAACAGATAGAAATCGACAATCTTAGAGATGAAATAAGATTAATGGTATTAACCAACGATGAAAAAGATAACAAAAAAGAAGGAAATGTTAAAACTATAGAGACCACGGTAACAGAGAAACCCAAAAAACTCAACAAAGCTATACCTCAAAGTGATACACCCATGGAGATATACAAACAGAGTGAAACTGAAGAAGAATTCATTGAAACATTAGTAAAGAATATAACAAAACAAGTGAAAGAAAATTGTAATAAACTGATAAATGAAAAACCAACGTTCAATGACACTATATTGTCTGAAGAGGAGGATACAGACATACATGCATGCAAAGGGATTCTTCCAAAATTCACAGGAAGAGTAGACACTTATTCACCAATGTTTAATGAATGGTTACAGATATTTGAAATGAGCATGAACGAAAGGAAAGTGAGACAAAAAGCAGCAGCAGCAGCGAGGTTTCCCCTCTATTTAGATGGAGTAGCGTACCAATACTATTTAGTGCTGGATACAGAAACAAAAACGAATTACAAAAAATTGGTTGGAGAATACCAGCAACACTATAATGACGAAAATTTCAAAAGCCAGTATCGAATGCTATTAAATGCAACTAAAATGAATAAAAGAGATGATTTGAGAAAATATATGTCCCAGGTCGAAAGACTATTAAAATTAAGCTCGAGAGAACTAACATACTCTAGATATGATTTGTTACCACATATGTGTAAAGCACTACCCAAAACGATATGATAACAGTTCAAAATAAAATGTGATGCAGATGATCCATTAGATACAATGATAAGAAAGGGATTAGCAATACAGATAACAATGGAGAACAATGCAAGGATAAACGAAAAATCAACAATAGTGAAAGCAGTACCAACTACCACAGCAAACACCACTAACAAGACAATAGGCAAAGAAATATCAAAAAAATCTGGGAAGAAATTATTAAGATAAAATTGAAAGATGGAACCATAAAGACAATAAAACGAAAAGATCTCAAATGCCAAATGTGTGGAAATAAGGGTCATACAAAAAGATACTGTAAACACCAAATAAATCTAATAGAAGAAGAGGAGGCGTACTTTGAAGAAGAAGACTTAATAGAAGACGATAGAGAACAAGAAGAAGATGCGATAATTTAAACTAGAAGGAGTGCCATCTCCAAGAATATGCGCACCCGTTCTAATAGTCACAGACCTAATGAAAATGAATACAATAATAGTTGTAATCAATGGAGTAATGGTCAAAGAAACAATAGACATGGGAGCACTAATATCAATCATAACTGATGACTGCGCATCAAAAATTGGATTTGCAACACAAAACCTACATACAGAAAGAAGCAGACTAATAAATGCATCAGGAGATTACATAGATGTAAAAGGTAATCTGCAAGACGTACCAATTAGAATAGCTAATACTACGTTTCAACAGACATTTACGGTAATAGACACAGAAAGAAACCCATTACCATACAAAATCATATTGGGAAACGATTTCCTAACCAACAATAGATGTATAATAGATTATACAAACAAGACAATAACAGTACAAGAAGAAATAGTGACGACATATGAAGAAGAAGGAAATGACACAATACAATTTAAACTGCCAGAAGATATAAAAATATTACCAAATAACTGGAAAATGTGCCAAATCGAAATGGAAGACAATATTGACGCAGAAATAATGCTATATAATCAAATAGGAATAAACATGAGAAGATTATCAATCCCAGCAAAGCCTATGTACAGTGCAGAAAGACAAAGGAATGATACCCATACTAAACGCGACCAATCACACTGTCAATATAAAAAGAGAGATGGTAAAAATACAAGGAAAGAAAATAAAGTCAGAAAAATCAATGGTAGATAAAACAATCAACATCATCGAAAACAAATATGACCAAGAATATCAAATACCAGAAATAAAAGATGAAAACTATCAACACCTGAATCAAAATGAGAAACAGGAACTGGTAAAGGTCTTGAACAAACATAAGAAAATACTTAACTTCAGAGAGATAAGTGTAGGGAAGGCAGTGGGTGAAATGCACAAAATGGTTACAGCAGCAGATGAACCCATAAGATTACCATGTAGACGATTGCCAGAAAACCTTAAAGAAAACTATAATACAATACTCAACAAACTGATAGACAACCAAAATCATTCGACTAAGTGAAAGCCCTTACGCTGCACCAATGGTATTTGTTAAACAAGGTAACAAGTACAGATTGTGTATAGATTTCCTGAAACTAAATGACATAATGAAAAAAGATGCATACCCACTACCAAGATTGGACGATATAATTTATGAAGCCAGTAAGAATAAATACTACACATGCATAGACTTACGTAAAGCATACTGGCAAGTGCCAATGGAACCCAAAGATATTGAAAAAACAGCATTTACCACACCATATGGACTATTTGAGTGGATGTATATGGCTTTCATCCTGTGCAATGCAGCAGCTACATTCCAAAAATGTGTGACGAAAGTACTCAAACAAAATAACAAGAAAATAGGAGTGAGCGCGTACAAAGATGACATATTGATAGCAAGCGACACAATAAAAGAACATATGGAAAAACTCGACAGAACTCTAACAATCCTATACAATGCAGGACTACAAGTAAATGGAAAAAGTGTGAAATTTTGAAAATGGAGGTAGTATTCCTTGGTAGACAAATACAGAAAGGAAAAATCAAAATGAAAAACAATGCAAGAGAAATGATTCAAAATATAAACAGCCCCAAAAATAAAAAGGATCTCCAAAGAATAATGGGGTTTATAAATTACTACGGATCCTTTATATCGAGTGTGGCTGACAAGACAAGTAAAATGACGGCACTATTGAAGAAATCAAAAGCATTTGAATGGACATGGAAAGATCAAGAGCAACTAGACAATATAAAAGATGAACTCGCTAAAAGGCCATCTTTGAATACACCAAGTTACAACAAGGAATTCATACTAGATTGTGATGCTAGCAATGTCGCAATAGGAGCATGCTTAGGACAAATTAAAGATGGTAAGGAAGTACCTATACAATTCTTTAGTAGGAAACTCAAAGCAAAGAAAACTATGGGTAAACTAAACTAAAGATGTTAGCACTAGTAGAAAGCATAAAGAAATTTCATTACTTCCTAATTGGCCAAAACTTTAAAGTAGGGACCAATAACAGTGGTTTGACTTGGCTAAAGAAATTCTCAAGGTGACAAATCTTCAATAGTATCATGGTGGATAGAATACCTTAATAAATTTAAATTCACAATAAAACATCAAAAGGGCATGCTACACAAAAACGCCGATGTTTGGACAGAGCTACCAGAATACCAAAGAGACACAGAAAATCCAAGGGAGAGAAAAAACAGTTTGAATTCCTGCCACAAAGGGAATACCAGAGCTTACAGGAAATCAATGCTGACAAAAAAGGAAAAACCATAATGCCCATTATGATTAAGGAAGAAATAACTGAAAACAAAATTATCAAAAAACAACAATAAGATGTCATCTTAATGGAGATAAGAGAAAAAATAAGAAACTAGTAAAAACTACTAGGGAAAGATGCAAACAGTTACTTCCAGAGGTATAAATGGAATCTTAACAAAAACGGACTTCTATATGTAGAAGGTAAAATGTCACGCATAGCAATCCCTGACTACTACAAAAGGGAATTGGTGAGAAAAATTCATGAAAACGGACGTACTGGGATAATACAAACTGAACAAACATTTAACACAAGATTTATAACGACAGCCATAAGAAGAACAGTAGAAGACATAATTAATAAATGCAAAACTTGCCTCATAAACAACAAAAGTCATTTTCCAAGGCAGATGGCGCCACTCTAAAAAATTATAGTGGCAGCACCAAACCAAATTGTACACGTCAATCTAGAAAAACTATTGCAAGTCGATGAAGGATACCAATATATCTTAGTCATTGTAGACAATTTTACCAAATATGCACAGATGATCCCACTGGATTCAACAACAGCCAAAATCGTGGCAGAAAAAATTATGAAAGTATGTATACTAAAATTCGGACCAATGGAGACAATAATATCAGATAGAGGAGTACAATTTGAAAGCAAGCTATTCAAAGAGATGGCAAAACTAATGGAAATTATAACAGAACAAACAACAGCATACCACCATCAAGCAAATGGGGCGGTTGAAAGATTAAATAGAACAATGATTAAATTAATAAGAGTAATAACATCAGGAGTTATAGGCAGAGATTGGCGAGAGGTCATCAAAATGGTAGAGTACTTCTACAATACGTCTGTGCACTCAACTGCAGGAATGAAACCATATAAAGCAATGTATGATAGAGAGCTGGCAACGCCTATATCAATGCAATACCATACATACTCTGATAAACCCGACAATGAATATATAAAGAAAATAAAAAATCAAATAACAGGAATTCACGAAGCAATATGCCACAACACGAAAAAGTCTGCAATCAGACAAGAGCGCAACTTCAACAAGAAAATTTACGGAAAACCACACAAGAAAGCAGATAAAGTTCACACATACACATTACTGAGAACACAAGACGTGAACCAAGTGACAAAACTAAAAACACAGTTGTCAAGGCCATTTATCATAACACAAAACCTACCCAATAATAACTATAAACTCAATGACAGAAGAACATTACACTTCCAAAACCTTAAACAGGCGATGATAGACATAGAGCAAGTAATGCTAGACAAAAACGCAGAATTTAAAATTATAAAAAATGATGACAGCACGTATAATGATATGTGCGACCTCAATAGTGTAGCAGAGGAAGAATTCCAAGAAGAATATATACCCCATAACAATGACACTGAGGTCGAAAGAAGAATCATGCCCCAGAGGCCAGTAAAAAATAAAACTAGATACGACCCTGAAAAATGGGATATAAATTTATTAACTGAATTAGGATAGAAAATGAAGAGATCCAAAAGAAGCCAGAGTCAATCACCACTGAAGAGCAGAAGAGTGCGAAGAAAGACCCCCTAATCCGATTGTCAATTAAATGACGTGAGGATGGGTGAACAATCAAGCAGCAGCACTAAAACTACTAGATCTCCACAATCTGATTGCCAATTAAAGGGCATGAAGATGGAGTATTTACCACCTAGTAACACAAGGAGAAGAGTAAAAAGAAGACCTCTGCAATCCGATTATCAATTAAAGGGTAGGAGAATGGAGAAATATGCAACGCAGAGAATAGGAAAAAGAACACCCTCACCCAAATGCCAATTAAAGGGCAGTCGGATAAATGAGGGCCAACATCAAGATACCAAGCGTCAACTAAAGAGCGCTAGGTTGGAACAAATACCAAGAAGAACACCA
Source organism: Hofstenia miamia (assembly GCA_900660155.1). Lineage (NCBI taxonomy): Eukaryota > Metazoa > Xenacoelomorpha > Acoela > Hofsteniidae > Hofstenia > Hofstenia miamia. Next base: position 248,858 of record CABFPE010000154.1, on the reverse strand, counting down.
CCATGAAAATACTCCTCCTCAACCTCCAGCAAAACTTGATGCCAACTAAAGGGCAGAGAGCACACAACTAAAACAATCGGTCCTCGTCTGCAACTAAAGGCAGCAGGTACCAAGGTCTGCTATCAACTAAAGGATCCAGATATTCAAGAAATCAGTGGAGAGTCCAACATGGATATCTCTGATCAACCCTCGCCAAATTCGCTCCCCACCACAGTTTGAAGTTCAGAAACTTTCTCCCACAAACAACTCTCCACAAGCACAACGTCATCTAGATCCGGAGAAAGAGAAAGCAGGATGACGAAGATAGGGAAGGAAATAATACACCCCTACTTCATTGCAAATAGAAGAATGTGTTATAGCTCCTATGAAAATCTGTCTCAAGAAACAAAAACGTTAATAAAGCAGGACACATCAACCAAATAAAATGAAAGTTCAGCAATTCCCATTGTTATAGACAAAAACAATTAGTCTGCGTGCAACATGATAATCTCCTACAGAATAGGAATGAGAGAAAACTTCAACCAGCTGTACTTCAAAAGTACAGTTTACATAACATTCGATGAACAATTCACATTAAAAGATGTTCAAAATTTGACGAAAAACAGAAAAAATTATCAATGAATGTGAACAAGTAAACCTGGATAAAAATCATCTGACGATAATATACTTTGTCAAACAAAGTGAAACGAACTCACGTACATTGGAATCAAACATTGAAGAAACGTTAAAACTTGCAAAAAGACACAAAATAAAAGTAATCATTATCGCTAAACAGGAAACAAAGGAACAACTTCAAGAGTTTATAAAACCACTTGAAGAGAAATTAGAAAATCTGTTCATTATTGAAAATGAAGGTGAAGAGATATCACAACTAATTAACATCAATATCCAATTAAATGCAATAGCACAAGCAGAAAGACTAATGGTAGAGGCGAAAATAGCAGTTGATATGTATAACCAAGTAAAAACCATGGAAATAATAGGAGGAGGAGATAGGCAATATCTACCTGAAATGCAGCATGAACCAGAAGCCCGAACACTTACAAAGAATAGTAGATGTCTGGAAGAAAATGAAAGTGGAGAAACCAATATACAAGAAGAATGGCTGCTTATCGACTTAAAATCCCCAATAAAGACTTATCACAAATCAGTTGAAACTGCATTACACGAAATTAGGAGAGCATACGAAATTGACTCAAAACACTACTTCAAAACTATGCTATTTGAAGAAATGAACGCACCAGATATTCGAGCAAGAACATCTATTTGGATATTGGCAATAGCATTAACAGACAACGACAAATTAGTGTTACCAATAATGAAAAGGGAACAACGTAATATAGCCAAAAACAAGAAATATGAAGTAGCTATAGTGCCAATGCTGATTAACATTAAACACTGGATACTACAACACGTCGATATCATGTCATTGTCGCCAACAAAAAAAGCACAACAGAAGTTTGAAGAATATTTCACGAGACTACTGACACAACAGCATATGTTGGGAAGACCTAGCATTGTAGAACTCGCCAATAAAACAGCTATATGCCCCAGCAAAATCGATATATTCAATGATGGGACTTGTAAATACATGTGGGGAGTAACATCCAACACGAAAGCCAGAGCACTTAAACAGCAGCCATGGTTAACAACAAGGAATCTCATAAGATGAAAACAATCGGAAACCTTAGAAATGATGAAAAAATAGAAACCAATGGAGTAAAAAAACTATAACAAAGGAAATGAAGAAATACCTGAAGAATTACCCACAGTGCGCTTATACAAAGATTATAAAAAGATCGGAAATAATGTGAAAAGGAGAGAATCGCCTGATCGAGATAATAGAAATGGTCAGTGAATCAAAAGAGGACATGTTATTGCAGTCAACAGCAATCGCACTCACTCCAAACACACAATGAGAGATCGATAAAATCAACCTTGAAAAATGGGGTGAACGTTAACCTAGTGAATTGTCCTGGGTAGACACAGATGATGAACGACTGCTAGTGGAAATCACAGTAAAACAGGAAAAAAAAACAACATAGTTCAAAAAATATATGGAGATTTTTACGAAAGAGAAACAAAATCACTGATAAAGATACTTTGCACTGAAGCCTTTACCAAACCTTCTGCATCTGCACTACCTGTACGCATGGTCCCCAAAAATAAATTTAGTTCACCATGCTGTACCATACCCTGTACAAAAGAACGTAATTTTTAAAAGTGAAGAAAATAATATATCTAGACATAATAATAAAATACTTCAATTTAAGTTTCCTATCCATTGCCTACTGCCTAGTGTTGAACTTGTTCTCGCATTTCCTTGATATACACAGTGGGTAATTTAGTAATAGTAGCAACAAGAAATTATATAAACATCAATTGTTTCAAAATATAGCCTACAAGGCAAACAAGTTTCACTTGCACAGGAAAACTAAAATGTGTACTGCAAACGATCAACTCGGATTTTGCTTGAACTGGAACTTGCAGATTGCGCATTCGTCCTCTTCTCTTGCCTTGATGGTGAAATATCTCTAGAATAACTTGAATTATTTTTATCTTCATAGGGCACAGTTTATTATCTCTAAGTGGTGACAGATTCATGTCTTTGGATTAATCGCACATCATTTATATCAATCTGCAGTAATCAGCAGAGAAAGGGTTTCGGGATACTGTTCTGTAATCATAAATTTTGAGCAAACTGAAATTCAGTTTCAGTAGCTGAGATTTGCAACAGAAGGTTTCTGCATTGCCGAAAGCGCGTGGAAATCATTTGTTAAGGGGTGTGAAAAACGAAATATATAGACTCGGGTACACAAGTTATGTTATACGTGCATAAAATATTTTTAATAATGTAGTGTATTATAATTATTGTAGCATATTTTGTTGTTGCCCAATTTGACCTTGCACATGAGTAAGACAACTGTTGGGGCCAACAGTAAAAAATCAGACTCATAGCCCTAGCCTAAACCTATGACTAGCTTTTATCCTTTTCCAATATTTGCATAAATTTATAGTAGATTTAAAGAAAATTTACCAATCACCAAGTGTATCATCATACAATTTCCATCCGTACAAATTGCCAGATATATATTGTAATAAAGTTTGAAAACCACCAGATATATGTGCATGTAAAATATTATTTGTTATATATATATATATGCTTAAAAAGCGTACTTAACGACATGTCAAAGCAGAGCTGCAAACGTGCTGTGCCTAACATTTTGCTTTACCTTGCCGTGCCGTGGCCCAACTCTATGTAATAGGCCTATACAATCGTCTGAAACTCACAATTATTTTTTGTACAATTCTCTGTTCATAATGTATTTAATGCTAGCTCATGTTTACTAATGCAAATGGTTTTTAGAAAGATTTGTACAGAAATTACACTGTGGGAATTTGTAAAATGCAACAACAATTTTCGTATTTTGTTGCCGCCGTTATGCCATGTAATTCCTGTTTAACTGTTTGCAGAATTTCAAATCATTGCTTACAAATGTATTAGATATTGTTTTGCGATTTTTGTCGAACTGTCGTGAGGCATATTTAATACATAACAAATACCTTACTACGGCTAATTTATTGTTTCTATGTTTATAGTTTATGTTCTAGTTATTACATTATTTTTCTACGCAGTAAGCGTTTTCTATTATATTTAGTTACCTTTATTTAAGTGTCCATACTGTTAGAATAGCATAGATTTAATTATAATAAGTAAACCTTATATCAAAACTTTTTCAAAATTAAACTTTTTGTTTTCACGTGAACAACATTCAAATTGTGCGATCTGCGATTCTGGTTAATATATTTTCTATATGATCTTTTTTGTTGATTTATAAGACTGGCTTTAATCATTTTGTATACCAGAAAATGCATAACTTTGAAATTTTAAAAATTCTAAAAACCACACTTGTGTTCCACGTGTAAAAACGTGTCGTGCCATGCCGGGTTGTGTTTCCAAGAACCAGGCACGGTTGCAGCTCTGTGTCAAAAAGTACATGGCAACATGAAAAAAAATTAGTGAAATTCTGTATGAAAAATTGCTGTATGTCTATGGATGGTCGTTAATTGCTATATTTATTAAATTTTAAATATGTCTGTGCAATATACGCATAGTTTGCCAACTTCAGGCAGAATTATTCACTACATTGTTGAGTAATTATAGAGCTATACTTGCATTATATACATATATATATATATATATATATATATATATTTATATGTATAAAACTAATATATTCTATAAGATTTGCGTTAATGTCAGTCCTGCTTATATTACGTGATGTGTAATAACTTAGCCTTTAAATGCTAACTTATGAATGCAAATATATTCCGTCATTACATAAGTATATTCTTTTCTTTGTTGCAATACGTTTTTTTAGGTACAAGCGCCAAAGTAGGTAAGTAATGTTTATTTAATTAAATGTTTATGTATATATATATATATATATATATATATATATATATAAAGTAGAAGATTCTTAATAACAACTCAATGGAAATTGAGCAAAAGTTATTAAGCGGTTGTTGTTAAAAACCAAAGCTTGTTTAAAAGCGGTATTTTACATGTTCAACATCAATAAAAAAGCTTCATATGAAGTAAGAAAGTCTGTAATTGACAATTCCTTATTCTTGAGACATTTCTGAACTCCATTTTCCAATTCACCAAGAAGGTTCAGCATCGCTTCCCTATTCGTAACATGTGCATGAAATTCGACAACCTCCTCGTCTTCATCTTTATCTACCTTTATCTAGCTATAATATATCAAAGAGAAGAGAAAGGAAAAGAAGAATCCTATAATGTATAATATAAAATCGTCCAAATATAGTATTTTTAGACAGCTGCAAAACTAATATTATATCAGAAAGTCATCCAAATATAAAAGGCAATATTTTGTATCGGATCTTTAATAATAGATATAAGTCATTATAGTGTAACCAAAATGGGTGCACAAGAGGCATTGATGCACTACTTTTTGACGGTCAAAGAGACACTAATTTATTATTATAACGAAAGTTACTATTAACCGACTTTGAAGAGACTTAATTGACCTGTTATTGGTTGTTAATAAATGGAGATTGTGTCTAAACGAGTTGTCAATAAGCGTACTAAATTACTACTTGTTGACGACCAGCATCTTGTTCGTGTTGTTATTAAAAGGAGCTTGTTATAAATCGGAGTGTATATATACATATACAGTACTGGCCAAACTTTTGGGAACAGTAACTTGTCTAAAGCGTGTTTTATGCTATTTCCTAGAAATCTTCATAAAAGCCTGGAATTCATAATTTTTTCTTAGAATTTACAACAGATTCATTTAGCCAATCAAATTAACACAACTTTAAATTTACACACAATACATTTTCACTGAAAAAGCAGTATCATTATAGTTTGAAGTATGGTAGGTGGTAGTGAAATTTCACCAATAAAGCGTGCTCAAATTCATATCTTGTACGTGGAGGGGTACAATTATCGCGCTATAGCTGTTGGAATGGGCCTGTCAGTATCTTCGGAATCCAGAAGTGTAACTCGCTATCAGCAACTGCAAAATTTTTCCTGTCGCAGCGATCTGTAAGACCAAAAGTGACAACCCCTCAGACTGACCGTCTCATTCACCGTTACGTCTTCAATCAAGCATTCTCTTCATCCTCTGAAGTCAAACCAAATCAAGGTGCGGTAGTGCATATTGTATCAACACTCACCATTAGACGTCGAATGAATACTACCTTTGACCTTCCATCGAGAAAACCGGCAGCCAAACCCTGATTGTCTTCAAAGAACATTTGAGACCAGTTGCGCTTCTGCAGGCAATACCAACATTACACCCCTGAGATGTGGCATCAAGTAATGTTTAGTGACGAATCCAAGATTTGCCAGTTTACATCATATGGGACACACGTTCGACGACCAAGAAACCAATGATGCAACACATGTTACACGAAACAAACTGTCCGCTCAGCTCTTTCTGTGATGATTTGGGGTGCTATAACTGCGAATGGGCGTGCTGGTCTGCATTTTGTCCCTCTCAAAAAGACAGTCACAGCCAATGCCTACCTCAAAATAATTCAGGAGAAAGTTCCCATGTTTATGCAGCTTCGCGGAACATCTGTACTACAACAAGATGGTGCTCCTTGCCACAGTGCCAAAGTTGTGAAACAGTGGATTGCATTACAAGACTTTCGGCTGCTTGAGAACTGGCAAGGAAACTCCTCAGACCTCAACGTCATAGAAAATTGCTCGCATCACATTAAAAACTGTCTGAGGAAGCGCCAATGCACAAAGATTACTGATGATTATTGTAGAAAGCTGGTCGAGTCAATGTCAAATCGCATTGCTGCGTATTTGGCCAATAATGGCAGACATTCAAAATATTAGTGAGTTTTTCTGAATAAACTATTTACTTTCTACACGGTGTTATAATATTGTTTCTACATTGCGTTTTTTAGTGTAAAATACAAAAATTTCTAAATTTGGAAAGTGTTCCCAAACTTTTGGCCAGTACTATATATATATATATATATATATATATATAT
>CABFPE010000154.1:212342-232914 GCA_900660155.1 Hofstenia miamia | reverse complement strand
AACCACAATTTTGATATTTTCTATAACATTAATCAGCTGTTTTCACTTTCAGTAAATGAAAAATTGTGAAGGTTTTAGGTTTTATTAAGTTAGTTTACTTTGCATGATAGTTAAAATATATAAAACATTGGTGTAGCATTTGACCCCGCTTAGCATTGAATAACTTATAAGTACACAAATAAAATTTAAGTAATATTTCGCTAAAACTAAATATAATTGCTCGTTTAGTAAGATGTGTCAATTGATATTTGTATCTGAATGTCTTTCTGCATCTTTCAAATTTATTTTGAGACTCCCCTTCCAATATTATTAAAATAAAAGGTTTCCAGTTGCTTTATTTGAATGAGGTCTCTCAAAATTCAAGTGTAAATCTTATACATTATATTTTCAGTATTATAAACAGGTTCTTTTAATATTATTAGTAAGTTCCATAGAAAAATTGCTCATATATAATTTTTTTCGAACTTTAGATTTTCATAGAAGTTCCTCCCAAACTAAGCAAAGTTTTCCCTGTTTATAAGATAAAACAAAAATATTTTTTATAATTTTGGCCTGTAAACGGCCGGTAATTTTACCGGCCTTTCATGAAATTTAAAACCGGTTGCAGGCCGGTAAATTGCTGGCCTCGGCCGGCCGGTAGTCGGTTCCATCTGTGATTGGAGGGGTACAATTTTCCTTGCATAATATATTCATTAAATGAAATATTAGCTCTATAAATCTTTTACAGAGTTAAAATTAAGTTTCATTTTGCTATTAATAATGTTATTAATATGCAATGGCATCGGGTTTGCTATTAGATTTCTTTTGATTCTGTATCTTCTAGGAAGTAAGATTCAAAATATTTGAATGGTGGCTTGATGTAGTGCAATGAATATTGTCATAGAACAAATATGGGGTAATAGAATATCTTAAGTAGTTTTGGAGCAGAATTTTTGAGGAGGCCAATTTTGGGCAGTAGAATTTAAAACGTGGAACGATGTGGGGCAGATGTCAACCCGTCGAAATGGGGCAGGGCAGAAATTCTCTTCACAAAAATCCTGCCCCACTTCCATCTCTGATCTTCATGTAAACGACGTAAAGATTGACCTAGTGTTGATACAATCAGTGTGAAAGCACCTTGCCATTTTCTGGCAATGTTCCATTTCTCTTACTGACATATTCCTCATCTAATTTTTTCAGACATTGTTCTTGAGATGCTGTCCATTTGGAATTTTTGGTCAATCAAGTAACTTTTTCAATTCGATTTACTCACCAGCACCAACATTAAAATCGAACTTTATTTGAAATACATATGCACAACCTCTTTCACTTGACTTACCCTTTGTATCTTTAGAATTTTAATATCCCAACGAATACCTCCAAGATCCGGTATTCTGAAATTTTGCCTAATTTCTCTGAATACCTTACAATGTCCGTGTGAGGTAGCTACAGAAATGTTTGTTTGCTGTATATTAAGACCTGACGTTTGAATAAGATTTGCCGCATGCATAGACCTTCGCCTGTAGCTAACCCAATTCTGCCAGGTGTAAATATAGGTACATACATCAGATCTTTATTCTTTTTCTTCTATGGACCTTTCTACTTTGTTCCACTGTCATCACAGCCATCATTCTTCTCAACGGTGTTGTTCATGTCTAGATTACGATTTAAAAGTAACTTTTCTTGTCTCCTTCATTCTCTCTAGTGAGAGCAATTTATTTATTGTATGCATCAAATACATGCAACAATAAATATTTAATTAAATCATAAATGAAATATAAATGAATGAAATAAATAAAAACAAAGTTATACAGCCAATAACAGACAAAAAGCAGCAATCCATGGATTGTTTTCCATTTGAAAAAACTACACAATTCAAGACACTGCACAATTCGGTAATATTGTTTGGTTTAAAATATGTTAATAAAGTCGAAAATATTTAGTTGCTTGGTTTTTGGCAATGGATGCCAGTAAATGCCACAGACTTTTAAGATTATTGTTTGACATTGAAGTTCTGAGGAAGCTTGATAGGTGTCATTGAAGGAAGCTTTTCTCACAAGAACGTAACGTTGGTATTTATAGATGTACAAGCGCAACAATGAGTAGTATGTACAAATCTGAAAGAGCTTTTTCATATAGCAACAGGAAATTTGTGAAATCTACTAGGATTTCAATTTTGATATTAACTTTTCGCTTCATGAAAACTGTAGAAGTTCACTTTCCAAGAAGTCGTTGTTGATGTTGTATTGAGTTTCCGAGGTATCCAGATTATGAAGCTGCAAAAATTCGTTGAGGGCGGATGAAGATTTGAAATTGAACACAGAAGAGAGCATTTCTAAAGTTTTATCCATGTTCACATAATTTGGTATGATCAACTGAAGTCATTATAGCACTACCCTTAGGGTATTTCGGCATTCTCCACACTCTCAAATTTGAAGGATTCAAAACATCCACGTCTAGGGCTTTTTTCATCTCAAAAGTTTTCCAGAATGCTTTGCCATGCTTCTTTAGAAAGTTGATTTTCTAAAACTTTCTATACCGTATTCATCTTTTTTGTAGCCGCAGAAATACCTAAAGATAGAGGCTGAAGCATATCAGCACAAACTTTTGCAATATTTTAGTGAACATATCCAAGTATAGTACTTTTGTGTAGGTAATGTGAATCAGAGGGTTTGATGCATCTTTGGCCAAAAGTTTCTAGTGACAAACTAGTCAAATGTTAATGTATAATTTCTGTTTCACGTGCTTGATGCTTAGTTTAATTATCTTCTTGCAGATCGTTATACTAAATTACTCATGCAAGCTGATTAGTGGTTTTCGTAGACTTTCTCAGACTCAGTGCTTACTCAAAGTTGTTTTTGTAATATAGATGTTATTTGTGTTATATTACCGCTATAACACTAAATCAGTCGATGCTGCAATATGTATATATATATATATATATATGGCCTTGGGCCCAAGCCAGGAGTTTCTCTACATATTCTTTATGAAAAGTACTTTCTCTTTGCCAGTCAAATATACAGAAAATTTACAGAAATATTGAGCAAATAAGACTGCAACAGTCTAAATAGGCTAATTCCTTGATATCTTCAGTTTCTAGTAACAACTTCAATTGTATGTTTTACTTTTAGCTATGAATATGGCAATTATTTCGCGAGTTCTAAAACACTATAGTAGATGTCAATGACATGTTTCTGTATCTAACAAAAAGAAGAAAATTGCAATATCAAAATTTTTTTATGGTTTTTGTTCTTTGTTATATTCTATCTTAGCTTGGTGATTTATCAATAACTAATCAGGTCATTTCAATTTCATTGAAATTGTTGAACACTGTATATTTGTCTAAGTAATGTGAATTTTCCACAGGCGGAGTTTGCTCACATTGCAGATTGGGAATAAGTAAGCAAAAATCGGCAATGGTTACTAAATACACTATTCATATGAGTGTCTGTGGTTAGAATCGCAAAAATATGACGAGAAAAAATTATTGAAACCAATATTTGCAAATTTGAATTAAAAATAATGCAAAAATTGGTTTTTACACTACTTATTTAAGCAGAAAATAACCTGAAAAGCGAGATATTTGTTATTGAGAGCAAGAGGCCTGGAAAAATCCTGACAATTGGATTTCATATTATTCATTAATACACACTGTTTTATTTTTTCTAAAAAATTGGTTTTATATCTTAGAAGACGACTCTATTCCTGAAGCTTTGCCAAAGTATTGCGACATGTTTGTTTGTTATGCGAGCTATTATGGAATGAAGGCTTATCGATGTGAGAAGTATGGAGCATTTTTTATAATTGTAAGTATTTATATTTTAAAAATTTATTTTAACTAGGTATTCTAAATATCAACTTTATTAATGCCGGACAGCTTTATTCTTGGCTGTATTAAATAATTATTGAAATTAACTAATTAAATAATTATTTGAATTAACTAATGTTAACAGTATTACCAGGGACCGTTAAAAATTAATTGGAAAAAATTAATTGCAATTATTTGCTATCAATTAATTGATTTCGTAGATTTCGCAGTTACAATTAATTGATTATTTTCGTTAGTTAATAGCAATTGCTTGCATTTTCTGAATTTTTTAATTTATATTTTTGTTACCGACTTCAAAACAGCGTTACTGAACTAGCATTTGACGACTGTCGTCAAAACATGACATACATGAACTTGGAAATGCAAGTTTTCCTCAAGACAAACAAAAAATTTTGGAATGGGATGAACAACTCGTTTCTTGTTTTGCTGTGCATAGAAGCAATTTATTGCAATTATTAATTGTTTTTGGTTAAAAATTTAATTAAAAGCCCAAAAATTAATTTTTGACATTTCCCGAGTTCTACTATCAACGATTTTTGGGTGTAGATTTTCATGTATTTTATCTACTTAATCAAATTTCATTAATCCATTTTAAGCAGCGTAATATTATTGAATGCTGTTTTTTATTGGTTTAATTTATTCTTAATTAAAGTACATGGTTTGTATTTTTTCTATTGATGCTCATTATTTTTTATTACATTAAAAGATGTTCAATGAAATATAGTCAAATTATTGATCAGTGGCGTTGAAATTTTGCAGGGTAGTGTCTCTTTAACTTACCTACTCCCATGGTAAATATATTTAGGTTTGAGTGAATGCTGCGGGAGCAATTTCCAAAAATACGTATATGTATATATATACATTGTTTGTCTCCCTAAATTACACGGGCTGGTAACACCTCGGATCTAAAAGCAAAAATTGCAAATAGCAAAAGCAATGAAGTTATATTTAAACAATAAATTTAGTCAATTTCGCTTCTTTTTTCCAAGAATCATTTGACATTTTGCATTAATGAAACTATCTGNGTATGGAGCATTTTTTATAATTGTAAGTATTTATATTTTAAAAATTTATTTTAACTAGGTATTCTAAATATCAACTTTATTAATGCCGGACAGCTTTATTCTTGGCTGTATTAAATAATTATTGAAATTAACTAATTAAATAATTATTTGAATTAACTAATGTTAACAGTATTACCAGGGACCGTTAAAAATTAATTGGAAAAAATTAATTGCAATTATTTGCTATCAATTAATTGATTTCGTAGATTTCGCAGTTACAATTAATTGATTATTTTCGTTAGTTAATAGCAATTGCTTGCATTTTCTGAATTTTTTAATTTATATTTTTGTTACCGACTTCAAAACAGCGTTACTGAACTAGCATTTGACGACTGTCGTCAAAACATGACATACATGAACTTGGAAATGCAAGTTTTCCTCAAGACAAACAAAAAATTTTGGAATGGGATGAACAACTCGTTTCTTGTTTTGCTGTGCATAGAAGCAATTTATTGCAATTATTAATTGTTTTTGGTTAAAAATTTAATTAAAAGCCCAAAAATTAATTTTTGACATTTCCCGAGTTCTACTATCAACGATTTTTGGGTGTAGATTTTCATGTATTTTATCTACTTAATCAAATTTCATTAATCCATTTTAAGCAGCGTAATATTATTGAATGCTGTTTTTTATTGGTTTAATTTATTCTTAATTAAAGTACATGGTTTGTATTTTTTCTATTGATGCTCATTATTTTTTATTACATTAAAAGATGTTCAATGAAATATAGTCAAATTATTGATCAGTGGCGTTGAAATTTTGCAGGGTAGTGTCTCTTTAACTTACCTACTCCCATGGTAAATATATTTAGGTTTGAGTGAATGCTGCGGGAGCAATTTCCAAAAATACGTATATGTATATATATACATTGTTTGTCTCCCTAAATTACACGGGCTGGTAACACCTCGGATCTAAAAGCAAAAATTGCAAATAGCAAAAGCAATGAAGTTATATTTAAACAATAAATTTAGTCAATTTCGCTTCTTTTTTCCAAGAATCATTTGACATTTTGCATTAATGAAACTATCTGATTTCGATGTTAGCAGTTGTAATTTTGCATCCCTAGTTACCATTCGATTTTGTACTAACAAGTATGTCGCCAAGAATTGTAATCTTCTTTCAACAAAAATTTTACTTGAAATATTTATTCAGTTCAATATTTAGCAATTACTGTAAACAACTGATTCGAGTGTGAAAATTTCTGCCAGATTTCATTACTGTATAATCTTCGATTATGGCATCTAGGCCATAAGTTATCCGCATATTTTGAATATGATGACATAATTTTTGCGCAGAAAACATTTAACTACAGTGTGTGTAAAAATAGTGCTCATTTTTAAACATTATAGTTTATTAAAATTATCACTATAATTGGCATAAAAATTTATGAATTACACACTGACATATTAGTTTATTATAGTCTATAATAAATGTTCGATAATTCCTCAATTTTCGTCCACGATACATAGAAGTCTTCGATGGAGATTATCGATTGCTGCTGACATTTCACCTTTAGTAATGCGCTCAACTTCTTCTTAAATGCGCACTTTCAGTTGCTTTTATTTTTAGGTTATCTGCGCTGTCTTCTACAAGTATGCAAGTTGTAAGCACATTGCAGAGCTAATGCCAATAGTCAACGATTACATTGCTTCAAAGCCTTTCCCCAAGAATTCTGGAGATTACAAAATGACATCCACTACTGAATCCACATTAAGAACTGCCTTATTTTTTAAGTGATTTAGATTTATTTTTAAAAAATAAAGTATTAATCATTGCATTAATATTTTCTCAATTTTCAAAGTATTTGTGCAAAATGATATTATAGCGATGTATTCGATTTCAATACTAACTTTTGAATTTTGACTTCATCGACTTCTTCACACTTCTTGAAATTGAACTTGGACGTCCAAGCATTTTTTAGCAGTCTGTGAATCAATGTCTATTGTATATATTTATATGCAAACTAACATAAAAAGTAAATAACTTACTACAATGATTAATGTAAATAAAATATATTAATATAAAATTATTTCCTTTGGATCACACGTAGTTAAATTGACTATGAGAAACTGGGAGACTGAACGTGGGACCACTATTTTTGTTCTCGTCCCTCAAATATTTAACAGCTTCCATATGTGGTAATTTGTACAAAAAATTAAATTTTCCGTTTATTCCACAGATTTCTTGTGTTTTTAAACTCTGAATTTACTAAAAGAGTACTAATTATATATGTCTTAAGTATGCAACATACCACAACTGTATTTGACTATTTCAAATCCTTTATCCAATAGCTCAATATTGACAATACATCTCAGCAATCTTGAAAACTGACGCTGATGCTAAGGTATTAATGCATTCAAACTCATAGAGACCAGGTATATGCATCTGCATGGGATTAATTTAATGAAAATGTAGAGTTTACATTTCCAAAGCAAAATATTCCATTATATTTATTATTACAGAAAAATTCTTTGAAACAGGTTGTGATTTTCAAGTCCAACCTGAATGCGATTTTTAAAATTTGATTGCAAATTCAAATAATTCAGTTGTTTATAAAAATAATTAAAAAATTTGTAATAGAATTACCATTTGCAAAATATATTATTTCAATGGCCTCAAGTTTTTCTGATGAAAAATTTGATAATATGTTGATCATCAGTCGACTTGAAGATAAATGCTAAATCTGCGAAGTCCACAGATTAAATACTTTAGTTACTTCTTACATTTATTTATGTGTAATATTATTACGTGTAACCTTACCTGCAAATATCGGAGGGTGTGTCCAATTATCATAAGGTACAGGTACGCTTTTCATTCCACATAAACTGTATTTTAACAATAAACAATTTGTGATAGTCTTTTAAAATTATTAAATGCTCATAACTCACTAAATAACATAGATATCTAAAATACAAAAAACACTGGATAGAAAATAGTTCCTTTTTATCACGACCGAACAAAGGAATTAGGGGATCTATTTACAGAAAACAAAATGGTTGAATGTAGTTGGTTTTGTCATGGGTTTAACCCTATTCCAGTTGGGGGGGGGGGCAAAATTGCCCCCCCTGTCGGAGATTTGTTATAACTTTTTTTAGACCCCATTACACAACTAAATTTTTCGACTCAGTGAACAAAATTTATCTATAACCAATCCCTGAAAATTTTGAGTCAAAAGGACCTGTACTTTTTCCTCTGTAAGCATTTTCCGGAGGTCTATTGGCAAAATTTCGGTAAAAAATGGTAAAATACCTAGTTTTTTGAGGCTATAGCACAATATTTTTGTCTCTATAAGCTTTGAGACGTAGGTTTTCCAATGTATTATGTCTAAGGTAACACAAATCAATGAAAAAAACTTTCCTTTTTGTTTTTGTATCTATTTGTGGTTCAAAAAATGAAAAATGTGGAAAAAAGTCTATTTTACGACCTGCGATGACGTCATATTTTCCATTTTTGCAATAAATAATGCTCAAAATCTGTTCAAATTTTACCCAAATGATGTTTGGAAACTAATTATGTTATAAGTATCCAATATACATCAAAAAATATGTATAAGATGCTTTTTATGCAATTTTTGTTGCAAAAATGCTAAAATCAGCTATGCCGACATAAAATGATGACGTCATCACATGACCACGTGACCAAAAACGATGGTACCTTTTTTTCTTGATGGTAACATGTCATACTACAACCCTACAAAGTTTTATCGAATTTCGTTAAGAAATGAGCATTCTAGACAGGAGGGCAAATTTGCCCCCCCAACTGTTTAACGTACATAAAAAAGCCCAACTGGAATAGGGTTAAGACTGCTTATTATCTGAACACTAGATATGGGAAGAATTTGAAAGCTTTTTCAAAAATAGGATTTCTAAGTGAAAAAGTTAATATTTTTATGTATTTCATAAATAGAAATAATCTTTATCATAAATTTTTAGTATAACAGGGAAGGACACTTTCTCATTGATGTATCAATATACGATTATTTCTAAATTTCTTAATATTCTTGGAGAAAATTATTAGAAAATGTGGAAAAATTCGACTTTAGTTTATAGAATGAGCAATTTAGGATTAAATAAGATTTTTTTTCAAAATAAATTTTAAATAAAATTAACATTTAATAAATGTGAATTGTGTTCGAAATGTTATTGAATATTTCTAATTATTTAATAGCAGGCAAAATAATATTAAAATATATCAAATGAAAAGCTTTGAGTTTCCTCTCCTTGGAATAGATAGTTTTTTAGCTTTGGCCCCCTAAAATTCCTACATTTTAGGGGTCCAAAGCTTTTACCTATGGATATCCCAAACATTTTGCATAACCGTTTGAGCTATAACCATCTCAAAAATAAAAATTTTTTACATTGATTTATTGTGGGAAATACAACGGTTTGAAAATTATTTATAGCATAACATCAAGAGATCATATACAATCTAAATATCAATGAAACAAAGAAAACGCAATAAGAAAAAAAAGAAAAATCCTTAAATGAAATTATAGGAATTGGATTTGATGGAGAATATTTTTCAATGAACAAATCAGAAGATGGTCAGCAATCCAAGAACCTGAAATACGAAGAGTCAATTCTCAAGAGACGCTTAGAGCGTTGGTTGAATGGTGATTATGCTCAACTCTGGTACGAAGCAACTGTAAGTTCTGGCAACATTAAAAATAAATCATTTTTTGTACGTTCCAGCCAAAATTTTAATAGAGCTAGACAGCTTGGCACGAAGGCAGTTTTCTTAGAGCCATAGCAGCCCTAAGATCTGATGGTCTAAGCTTTGATGAGCAAACATTTCATGCACTGAAGGAGAAGTATCTCAACAATTCAAAAAATAAAATAGATTATGGTACTAAAGACACAGAGGCATTCGTGATAAACAAAGACATTCTGATTAACTGTGTGAAAAGTTTTCCAAGGGATTTTGCTGTCGGTGTCTCTAAGCTTTATGCTTTCCATCTGATTAATGCATTCCAATGCCCAACACCTGAATATGGGGACAAAGCAATTGCATCTGTGCTCGAAGTAATCAACTGCTTAATATCTGGTAATGCTCCTGATGAAATTGCACATATCCTTGTGGAGCTAATCTTTTTGCATTGAAGAAAAATGACGGTGGAATTCGCCCAATTGCTGTGGGAGAAGTTCTTCGAAGATTGATTGCCAAATGCTTATGTCAATTGTCAAGGAATAGGGCAGCTGCTCTTTTTTCTCCACTTCAAGTTGGTGTAGGCATTAAGGAAGGTTGTGAAGCGGTCATCCATGCTTTGGTGGAAGCTGTTGGATCGAAGACAAATTTAGCATTTCTCCAGGTAGACATCAAAAATGCATTTAACAGTCTTAACCGTTCAGCAATACTTTTTAGGTTAAACTTCATTTTCCACAGTTATATCCCTGGCCTTATTTTTGCTACTCCCAGCCTTCTCGGTTGAAATTTGAATCTAAATCCTTGCTTTCAGCTTGTGGAGTTCAACAAGGCGATCCCTTGGTTCCCCTTTTGTTTGCTTTAGCCATTCACCCGATCATTCCTGAATTAGCATGCAACGCATGGTATTTAGATGATGGTTCTCTGTTTGGGGACGTTCCATCTTTGTGTAAAGTATTTGAGTTTGTGGTGTTAGCTATGAAAAAAGTAGGGTTGGAAATTAGTTTAACTAAATGTGAAGTTTGGTCCCCTAATCCTAATTGAGATTTCAGTGCTTTGCCCAAAACAATCACAGAAGAAAAGATGGTCTTATCACTCTTGGAGCTCCTATCTTCAGGTCTCCAAAATTTGTCCAAGAGTTCTTTTCGAAACGTGTTTCTAAGGCCATTGAAATTATGAATGACATAAAATTACTTGAAGGCCCACAGTTAGAATTGCATCTGTTAAGGAGCTGTGCTTCACTACCTAAGATATAGTTTTGTTTAAGAACTTCTATTCCCGCAACTGCTACAGCAGAACTGGAAGAATTTGATTCAGCAGTATAGAAACTATAGCAGGTTCAGCTGTTTCTGTGTCACAAGACTACAGGCATTTTTGCCAATTTCTAAAGGAGGTCTTGTATTACCACTGGGGTCAACAATGGCTTCTGCAGCGTTCTTGGGGTCATATGTGGACAATAAAGAACTAAGTAAACAGATTGTTCCCATTGATGATTATATTTAGTCTGTGCCACATCAGTGTTTGCAAGAACTTTCTAGCAAAGGACTAGCTTTGTCTGAAATGCTTTTACACATGGCTCCAAAACCACAGAAGTCTATTGGTTCACTATTAGAGCAAGTTAGCCAGAATACTTGTTTATCCTAGAGTTTGTCTCCTCGCGATAAAGCAAGACTTCTCTCTTGTTCCATACCAGGAAGTGGGGATTGGTTGGCTGCCATTCCCTTGAAAACACTTGGTCTTTCCTTGGCTCCTGCAGAATTCCGAATTCTGCTTTGTTATCGGTTTGGCATCCCCTTCATTGATGATGACAAAAAATGTCCAAAATGCTTTAAACCTTTGGATTTATTCGGTGATCATGCTATGTCATGCGCGGATGATGGTGAAAGAATTATGCGGCATGATCGACTCAGAGACGCTATTTTTGCAACTGCTTCTAAATGTGCTTTCTCTCCTGTGCTTGAAAAGACTTACCTCACTGAGTCTCGTGCTCGTACTGGGGACATCTTTTTGCCATGATGATCCTCTGGCCTACCAACCGCTCTAGACGTCACTGAAATTAGTTCACTGCTAACGTCGATTGTTTCTCTTGCGGGTACTACTGCTGGTCATGCTCTGGAAGTTTCAGACAACCGAAAGCTTACTAAATAAGCAGAATCATGTTTAGCTGCTGGTATTTCCTTCATACCACTATCAGTGGAAGCTCTAGGAGGATGGTCACCAATTGCTATCAAAGTATTCTCCAAGATGTCTTTTATGTCGTCTGCCAGAAGTGCCTCTTGCGATCTGAATACGATTTCTACATATTTTTTCCAGCAATTTTCAGTAATTGTACAGCGGGGAAATGCTACACTACTATTATCAAGATATGGTGCTTAGGTTCAAACAAATCATGTCTAATCTGTAATATATGGATCACAAACTCCTTAAATAGTGTTATCTTCAGCATCACAACCATTGTACAATTTTTTCAGTATCGATCACCCAAAAAATAATCATTCTAAGGTTAATTTTGTATGTATTGATTTTCGTTCTTTTTTTAATTTGTAAATGTAACAATGTTTCATTATTGTAATATTGATTTTGTAAATGTTGTAAATTCATTAAAATTTTGATTAATTAATATTGCATTGATCAGAACAAGAAAATTGTGACAATTAATCAAAGAACTCTATCTGAAAATAGAAAAAATGTGACTCATAAATACTTTTTACACTAGGTGCTGCTTCAATTATATATACCAAACGATATAACAAATATACTACTAAAATTTTAACTTCAAAATGAATACATTTTGCCTCTTGGCCTTGCCAATGAGTATGGTGGCCTCTATGACTTATGACATTAGTTGCTTTACACCAAACCTTGTACCATTACAAAGTTTTGGAGGATATAAGTTATGCAGTAACTTGATTGGCACTCCTTCCTTTAAAAATTAGATTGTGAGGAGGATGTCCTTCTGGGCCTAAGCTGTTTAAAAACGCAGTTGGAAAGTGAACAACTTGTTCTGGATCTGGGACACTATCATTGGACTTGTAACTTTTTTCTTCAACCTTCAATAAGCAAGAATTTCCCTCTCACAAAGCTAACTATGGGCATTGTGTGGGCTTTTCATGGGCAGTGCACTATGAGCTAATAGTGGGGAGAATGTAGGCGATAAGTAAGAAAAGCATGGGATAAGCGTGGGCTGCCCACGGTGGGCGCTGAGTAGGCTTTTTTCTCATTTCAATGGGCGTTGTGTGGGGCGCCCGCTTAAGACCCACGTGGGTCTCATGCCGCCCTCTCGGTGGGCAGACCTTGTTTACTGGGGATTCTCATGTTGAGCCAAAGATATCAACAAACATTTTTATTTTTTTCAAAAAAGCAAAATCTTTGTGCAGAGTAAGATTTTTTCAAAATGTGTTACTATATTAGGATTATGGTTTGCATGATTGAATTCATTAACTAGAATAATTATGCTTTATTAATAATAATATATACTATAATTAATACTTAAATTACACATTTTACATTTCTTTAAATCTCATGCTAATTCAAGTGTGTTTTCCCATAGTGATCAATTCTAATATATAGTCATTTATAGCGAATTTTATCACAATATGTCGCATTTTTAATCATTTAAGCTTAGCTTTGTTAGTGAGATCTCTGTTTTCAAGCAATAAACATTGAACTATGTAATTTAATTAAGGGAACATTTTAACGTTTATGTTGTATTAGATTGTCTTCTAAGCTGAACTTATTTCATATATTTTCATTTTGAAGCTAAAAATTTAATAGTATGTTTGTTATATCGTTTGCTATGTATAATTGAAGCAGCACCGAGTGTAAAAAAGTCACATTTTCCTGTTTTCAGTTAGAGTTCTTTGGTTAATTGTCACAATTTTCTTGTTTTGAAAAATTATTATTTTTGGTGAAGTAGGTCATTCTTAGATGGTTGTAGCTCAAACAGTTATATAAAACGTTTTTAATATCCAAAGGTAAAATGTTGCTTCTATGAAAATTTTTGAATTTTAGGGGTCCAAAGCTAAAAACTATGGTGCCAAAATTTTCCGGAGTTTATTTTATAGAATGCGGAAAAAGTTTGTAAATATAATGTGCAGAAGAAAATTTTATTTGCCTTAAAAAATAGCAAGAATTTTTTACAAAAGTAATCCCTTTTTTGAGACTATAGCTCAGTTAGTTTATTTGATTTGCAAAATATATTCTAATTGTATACAGGATTTCACGCTTTCTCTCAATTTTTTGTCATTTCAGTCAAAGACATAGAAGTGAATGAGGGATTTTTCTACTAGATGCTATAATTTGAAACACTATTTGAATATTTATTCTATGCTATCCCTAGTCTAACAAACTTTGTTAAACTTGAAAAAAATTTATGAAAATTTTAAAAATTTCGTAAAAATTTAAGAAAATTAAAACTTTATAAAAATTTAAGAAACATTTAAAGTACTTCTATAACATATCCAATTTTTACAAAGTTTAAAGTACTCGATAAAAATTTACTGATAAAGTACTGTACTTGAAAATGACAATGATCTTAAAAGATTTTAAATTTTTTTTTTCAGTAAATGAAATTGCCATAACAAAATTTAATTTTAAGATCCTCTGTATATAAAATCACTATACAAATAAATAACAATAAGCAACCCAAATAGAAAGGGACCATCCCAAATCAGTCTTATTTAGGTCTTAAAATTATTCAAGACTTTGAAGACTATGTTAAGACTCTTATTAGATCAGTCCTACTGGCGTCTCAAAAACACAGACTTCTAGAGGTCTTATAGAAGCCTTCAAGTTCCCAATAGTTTTTCATTACTTAAAGAAGAAGGATGCATTACATAAAGTAGCGTAGCCCAAATACTTTGTAGGTGATCATATTATGAAATTATATTTGGAAAATTTTTGTCAAGGTGTGTTTATTAGGCCCCAATGAAGCTTGGTAGAACCAATCCAAAATTCAACTAATGAATTTTCATCAACCCCCAGCACCAGATATATTATCTTATCTTATCTTATCTTATAAGCTGCTTACCCAAATAGAAATAGACCATTAAAAATATGTCGTAAGTGAGCCCCCGAAGTTTTCCCATTCATATGTCTTCAGCAAGTCTTGTTCAATTCTATTGTACACAAGTACTATCCAGCCACCTACTCTAGGCTTATTACGAATTTTATACAAAAGAAAATATATTTTCATATAATGACGAAATTTTATTCTATCTCTGACAAATAATTGACAATTACTTTCTTTAACTCCCAAAAACAAATGGCAAAGCCATTGCCAAAAGCAATCTTATTCCGATACTCCAAATAGTTCTCACATGTCACAATAAAATTTTCTTTGGTTACAAATCTAATGTGATTGGTTATTGTTTAATACGTTTGTGTTATGCCAAATAGCAACATAATATTTTGTAGGGCGATGTTCTGGAATTTATAAATACCTCGCAGTAATTTTACATTCTCCATGTAATTATTATTTACCCCATTAAAATTGTTTCTATATTTTCATTTTAGAAGTGATTTTGTCTTGATTTTTCGTTAGGATTGCAGTTTACTATTAATTTACAATTTCGTTTTAAAATCATGCATTTTGGATATTTTGCATTTCATTATATTTTGAACTTGGAAATATTTCTTGAATTAGAGTTAGTTTTCTGTTAATTGTGATCATTTTTTCTTAAGCTACGAATCAGTGATTTTAAGATGTAATCGGTATTTCACTAAAAACTACAAAATATAAACTACACATTGAAATTTAATTCACTAATAGTTTGTACATTTTATATTTGTATGTGTGCTAATTTCTGTTGCGTCAACTGCTCTTTGTCTAATGATTCAAAGCATAACATGTTTGTAACTGCTCGTATTATTCAATTTCACAAAAACAATGGCATTTTACAATTTGCAGAACTTTCATACTCTAAAATATTTTAATTTGCAGAACTCATGTTTCTATTATTCCCATTTCAATTAATTAAAGCCTTCAGCAACAAATTAATTTATAGAAGACGATTACCGTTTGTTATCTTATACTTATTTATGGTGCCTTACACTAATTTGTATATTATTAATTCGGTTTGCTGCAGTGAAATTAATTTTTACAATAAATATTGGTGGAGTTTGATATAAGATAATGTTTTTTTAAATAAAGTTTTGTTAAATTGTGAATTTTTTAGTCTTTTTTTAAATTTATGTATTGATTTTCTTATTAGGTGCAATTAGTATCAATATTTTCATTTTTTCCTATGGTCTTAAATTGGTCCTTCGTGAGTCTCAAATGAAGTCTTATGGCGGTCTTGAACTGACGTCCAAGAGGTGCGACATTGGGACTTGTGTAAGACTCTCGCAAGATCATATAGGCCGTCTTCAAGACGTCCTGAAGACCATATTTGATCTTACGAAGACCTCCATAGGACGTCTTCAAGACGACATTTTTCTAATTGGGAACAAAAAAAATTTAGAATCTTAAAATTCGACATAATTTAGAAATTGATTGCACATGGATAAATTTTCTGGTTTCAAATGGCATCAATGGCCAGATCTGCCACCTAGCAAATAAATCTTGAAGATGTTTTAATAAAAAGTCCGATCAAATGGAAACATTTGAAAAATTTGTTTCTAAAAATGCGCATGGTACAAAATAATAGGCTCCATTATTTACTGGATTAAATAAAAACAAAACTCTGAAGCTGAAAAAGGCTTACATTCAGACTTTCAGCAATTTCCAGAATTAGAGTAATGATAAACGTAATTTTATCTGGGTCCTGATCATCACATAATGTTTGATTCCAATTAAAAGGCAATCAAATATATTTCAATAGTTATATATTATGTTATATTTTTATCATGGACATTTAGATACTTACTGTAAGTCTGTAATAGAGGAAGATATAGATGACGTTTTTACAAATTTAATCAATGGCTTTTGAATAATCTCTAAGGAAATGTGCAGTGTATAGTATTTGGCGTAATAATGGTAAAGATTTTTAATACAAATATATTATCCTTTCTAATTCCTATTTTTGTGTTATCATCAATGTTGCAACAGCCTTTAATGGCTTTAACATTATCTTCTTTAGTTCTTAGAATATTTTGATATTATCCAAAGGTGATGCAGAAAATTGTAACACATTTATCAAAAGGTGTTTTGTCCAATAATTTCAGGTGACATTATTGAGACTAATGAAAAGAGACAAGCCACTGAATCTGAAGTATGTGCAACACTGAAGGCTGAAGAAAACGTCTTCATTTTTTTTTGACGATTTTGCAGGTGATACGGGTTGAACTGATTCAAGTGCAATTAACTAAAACACCTCGCCTTGTTCTACAACAATATTGCTATTAACTTGAACTGATCAGATAAAAGTAAGCTTGCCTGAAAATTGGACGGAATACAGTAACGAGCTATTGGACCAGCATGGTATATATCTATCAGTTAAGATCCTTCCCATCACATCTGTTACAGGATTTTTCCACCACCATCAAATTTATATCCACTAGTTATTGAGATGAGAAGAAAGCTCCTGAAAAATATGCTAAGTTCAGGTTACCATGAGTAGATTTTGGAGCTGATGAGTGAACAAGATCACACTGTAAAAAATAGTGTGAAGTACACTATCTCCCTGAAATCTTGCAATAGACAAAGTTTGTGTCTGATATGCTTCAGTCTCCATCTCTAGGTATTTCAGCAGGTGCAAACATGAATACGGAATAAGAAGTTTAAGAAAATCAACGTTCTAATGAAGCACGGCAGAACATTTTGGAAAAGGTGTTGAGATGACAAAAGCCCTGGATGTGAATGTTTTGACTGCATCAAATTTGAGAGTGCAGAGAATTCCGAAATACCATAAGGGTAGTGTTATATTACTAGTAGTAAAGGGGACTAGAAGGAGAACACATAAAAACGCTTCTGATTGGTCAAGAGCTGGGTTCGTAACACCTATTCTGATTGGTCGAGAGCTCATGACGTCACATGTCACGTGAATATTGGCGAAGATGATTTAATTAGTGGCTCATCTCTACTTGACAGCTACTAATGTATTTTTTGACAACTGCTAATTGATTTGCAATACTTTTTTAATTGATTTTCGTCATGATTCATTTACATGCTGAGTCAATTTAGTTTACACTGTTTTGATATAATTTCATTTTGTTAATATATACGGCTATATCACACTTGTTTGCATACATTGCATCTTGTTTATATACACATTACACTTTTATTTTCCCATGATTTTGGATGATTACACATACAATGTAATTTGGGAAAACTTACAAAAAACCGCATTTTGTTTTTGTCAATATACACTATTAACACATTTATCATATCATGTTTTTTACACCGCATTTTGTAATATCACGCTAATGACTATTTTCCATGTTTTTTGTATAAAGACACAAACAAAGACTATAATTTCGTTCCATGTGTAATACATAGTAAAAGCGACCTACATTTTCAGAAAGAGGGTTATGTATAAAACCGAAATTCACCTCCTAAAATGTTTACATGCAATGATATTAATAAAATCTATATACAAAATTATTATATATTAGTTTGTACATGGCGATCTTTTCTTTTATGATTCTTTTCTCGACTTTCCATGTTTTTCCACTTTTTGTACACATTTGCAGATTGATACACTTTTATCAACTCACACATGATTTTTCAGGGATTGTATACATTTGCTGACTGATGCATCTTTTCTCGAGTTACACACCATTGTTCAATTCTATTTGATTTACAGGCTTTGTTTACACAGTTGTATGCGTCACATGGTGTTCAACTCTTCCAATGTTTTATATCGCAAAATTAGTAGCAATTCTGCATTTGATCTAAATGTATAAACTTGAAACGCGTATAGTGAGTTACATGTTAAATTCAATAGCAAAACGTTTATAAAGAATTTGAGTTTTATTAATAATTCTTCACTTGTAATTCACAACACTAGTTAAAAAAATTATAGTCAAAATAATTCTAGTAAGTCAATTGTAGCAATAAAACAAAAGCATAAGTGCGTAATTCACAACACTAGTTAAAAAATTATAGTCAAAATAATTATAGTAAGTCAATTGTAACAATGAAATAAAAGCGATTAAAAAACAATTTAAGTTTTAAATAACATTCGTATTTTAGTTTTAATTAAAAAAGTGTGTGCGTGGGGGAAAACAAAAACTAAATGTGAATAGATTTGTAAACCAAAAATGTATATAATTTAGTTTAATCATGCATGATGTGAATAGATAATACACCAACGAATATATATTAATGCGTAAAATTTGTTTATTACAAAAAACAGGTATGCTGGGAAGTGAAAATATTTTATCAGAGTTTTAACCAAATAAACAAATAAATTACTTACCAAGTTCTTTTTGGAAAATGGTTAACCAGGTTTAATTCAATGTTAAGACCAACTTCAACATCTAGTCATTTTATCCAACTACATGACGTGAAATTGTAACAAAGAAAATGGCAGAGTGATAGATAACAGTGGTCATAATTCGATGTCTGCTTTTCCCATCACACATAATATGCTGAGATAAGTGGTTTTACTTCGTAAAATTTTGAGGGATAATTACAATTATTTAAAACAATTTGTAGTTTTTAGCTAATTCTCTCGATAACTATTTCCACACCAATTGTATTTCCACTATATAGATTTCTCCTTCACACATGCTCTACAAGCGCCTGTCAGAGTCACCATGTAGAATCATGCTGATCTACTTTTCACATTGAATTCATAGCAATTTATTACTTTTCTTAGTTAACACTTTAAGTAGGTTCGACACTCTCCTATTTCTCTCCTTCACAATGAGTGTTCGTTTTATTAACTTAATTTAATACACATTAGCTTTTCTAACTGCATAACTCATTACAACTCATTTAGGTGACAAGTATAGAGAATGGAAGACAGGATTAACACTGGATGGTTTGCCATGCGCCTCCAGAGGTACACCAATCAGCTGCATCTACCAATTCAGCTTCATCTCCATAGTGGAAACCATCTCAGGAATTAGTGTGTGAATAGTGAACTCAGTGTGATGGAATTTGTAACTACTTCAGAATTTAGTGCATTGACTGTTTTTGTTATTATGAAATTGTAAAGAGGATCGATAGCAACCTGGATGCTTGAGCTTGTTATTGAGCCTTACATATAATAGCCCTACATGTATAGTAATAAGTAATAGCCCTTTGTACATGTAAACAATCAATGAACCATGCAATAAAATGGACATAATAGTGGGCCAAAGGTCTATGGTAAGAAACAGTGAGCAACCTAATTCAACTAATAAATTGAGAATGAATGTAATGTAAAAATATAATCTAAATAACTGTAATACTAAATCACCAATTGTAAGATAACACCATAACTCACTGAAGTTCATTGATAGGAAAGACATCATGTAGAGCATATTAATTGTAATCATAATAATTGGCAGGCAACAGAGAACAGGAAAGCTATAATGGTGAAAAACCCCTATACCTATTCATAACCTATAAGCACTAGAAAGGTAACTACAGCTGTTGCCCTCCCCACCGTGGAATGGCTATTAGGAGGCTGCTCCAGCATACCTTTAAGCAGATGTGGGAACCACCATACAATTACCCCAGTGCTTGAACGTTTAGCTTTCCATCAAAATATAAAATAACCTGACAAGAGAAAAAGTAAATCCAAACTAAATTTGTTCATCAGTAATAATATCATTTCCAATATATTTATAGCACTTTGTTGTAAATAAGCAAACACTCAACTAGTACCTGTTTAATTGCTCTTGTTGACAGTTTTCCCTTGCTTTATATTTCTGCTATTAATTATGCAGCATCAGCATTAATTAGAATATGCTGTTTGGCCATCTAGTGTTTTGTCAAATACTGTCGAGCATAATTTAAATATAACTACACAAAACAATTTACAAAATTAAATAATCAATCATATCATGTGTTTTACATATTAATTATTATAATCACTATTATGTTTCTAGTCTTAGTTTCATCCATTACACTTGATGCAAAGTAACACACAAAGCTAATTCCACACGTCAAAAACATTCTAATGTTCAA
>CABFPE010000154.1:198798-211015 GCA_900660155.1 Hofstenia miamia | reverse complement strand
TTCTATATGATTATACGTGCCTTCCATTTCTGCGGTCATTGCCATCCCAAATGTTGCTGGGTAATTGTTTTTAGCTTTCTTGATATTCTCCCAGAATGTGTCTGACAATCCATTCTTCATTAAGTTTTGTGCAGTTTCTTGTCTTATCACCATTTTCAAAGTAATGCTTTCAATATCAACAGCAATTTGATTTTGTGGTTGTAGCATTTCATCAATCTCTGTCTGCATGAACTCCTCTGTGCACAATAATTTGATTAGTGATTTCATCTCACATTTGTATACCTCACCAAATATTCTTTTCACTATGTTATTTGTACATTCTCTTTGAACCGTGATTTCTACCAATATTTGTTTGTCATCAGTATCCACCCATGAAAGCTCGCTTGGTTCTTGCTCACCCCATTTTTCTAAATTTACTTTATCTATTACTCTTTGAGTATTAGGCATTAGAGTGATATTTGTGGATTGCAATAACTTCTCTTCGATTTCCATTTCTTCTTTACTTTTGCTTACCATTTCAATGATTTCAATAGGACAGTTTTTCCCTTCCTTTCACATTGTTTCTGATCTCTTTATGATTTTAGTGTATGCACATTGGGGATAATATTTTAAATATTTTCTTATTTCCTTTGTTATCACCTCGTGTACTTTCTTTTCTTCTACTAACTTTATTGTTTGTAGTGTATCTGCGTGTTATCTTCTCATCAAATTACATGTTGTCAGCCACGGTTGACACTTGAGTGCTTGTAGTTTTGTGTTAGAAGTTGCTCCCCACATATACTTCTTGGTTTCATCAGTTAGAATATCAATTTCACTCAGACAGATACCTGTCTTATTAGCGAGTTCTATTACACTCGGTCTCCCTAGTGTATGTTGTTGCGTCAATAATTTTGTAAAGTGTTTTTCAAACCTTTGCTGTACTTTTTTCGTGGGTGATAGAGGTAACACTTTGACGTTTTGCAGCAGCCATTGTTTTATATTTGTTGGAATTGGTGCAACAGGCTATTTTGTATTTCTTCTGTCTAGCTATTTGTCTCCTTTCTTTTCTCATCATGGGTAATACCAATTTTTTGTTGCTTGTTAATGCAATCGCTAGTATCCAAATCGCCGTTCTGGCCCTAATTTCAGGTGCATTAATTTCTTCGAACATCTGAGTCTTAAAATTTCATTTAACCTCCATTTCGTACACATGTTTAATTTCATACAACACTGCTTCTGATATTTTTTCATTGGAGATCTTATATCAATTATTGGTCATCTGCTTTGATCTCTGACCATACTCTTGCTATTTTTTCTAAATGTTTGGGCGTCTGATTTAGACTACATTTCAGAAATATGTTGCCGGTTTCTTCCAAATTCTCGTTCTATCCTAACAATTCCATCGTTCTATTCTGATAATACATATCAATTGCGATCTTTGGTTGTACCATAATTCTCTCCGCTGGAGCCATTTCGTTGATTTGTAGGTCCACCTTTATGAGCTCAGATATTTTCATCATTCCACTATTCAATGTAAACAGATTGTCCAACTTAATTTCCATTTCTTTTATGAATTTCGGAATCTCCTCCTCTTTTTGAGTAACCACAATTATTACTCTTGTCTTATGCTTTTTGGCTATTCTTAGTGTTTCTTCCATATTCGACTGAAGCTTCTTCAATGCAATTTTGCTATTTTTTACAAAATATACCACTGTTAAATATTTCTTGTCCAAGTTCACTTGTTCGCATTCTGCTATGATTCTTTCTCTATTTTTCGTTAATTTCTGCACGTCTTTTAAAGTGAACTGTTCATCAAACGTGATATGTACTGTGCTCTTAAAATAAGGCCTGTTGAATTGCTCCTTCATTTCTGCTGTATACACTATTATCGTATTGCATGTGGGATGGTTCTTCTTATCAATTACTATCGGGATTGAATAACTTTCATTTTCTTTTGTAGATGTGCTACCTCTTATCAATCTTTTCATTTCTGGTGACAAGTTGTCATATGAGTTGTATCTTGTCTTCCTGTTAGCTATAAAATAGGGGTGAATCCTTTCTTTCCCTATTTTAGTCATTTGACTCTCCCTTTCTTCCAATCGCGATGATTTTGTCATGGTGGACATTTGTTTATATGAGAATATACCCGAGCTTGTTGTTGTAGGGAGCAAACTTGTAGAAGGTATCTCTGATGTGTCCATGTCAGTGTCATCAATTATCGGCTGTATTTCCCACTCTTTCATGGTACCAACTACCATTTCCTCTCTGCCCTTTAATTGGCATCAAGTACTTGTTGATGCTGTTTCCTCTTTGCCCTTTAATTGGCATTGAGTACTACTGGAGGTTGAATGGGAGTGTGCATAATTTTGTGATTCCAACCTCATGCCCTTTAATTGGCGATCAGTATCATGCTGATGGCCCTCATTTACCCGCCTGCCCTTTAATTGACATTTGGTAGAGGGTGATTTTTCTGCTGTTATCTCCATCCTCATACCCTTTAATTGGTAATCAGATTGCGGAGATCTAGTTCTGATAGTAGGACTTGCCAATGTTTCCTCCATCTTCATGCCCTTTAATTGACGATCAGATTGTGGAGTCTTCTTTCTTCTGACCCTCCTGGCTTTCATCAGTGATCATGGATTCATTCGTTTCATTTTTCCTAAATGTAGTTACTAAATTAATATCCCATATCTCAGGGTCATATCTCGTTTTATTTTTTACTGCCCTCTGGGGCATTATTCTCCTTTCAACTTCTGGTTCACCTCTCTCAGGTCTATATTCCTCTTGGAATTCTTCTTCATGTACACTGTCCAGATCATCCATCTCAGCATATATGCCATCATCAACTTGTAAAATTTTAAATTCTGCGTTTTTATCAAGCTTTACTTGATCTATATTTACCATTGCTTGTTTTAAATTTTGAAAATATAATATTCTCCCGTCATTAATTTTATAGTTATTGTTGGGTAGTGTTTTAAGTTTTCTCACCTGATTTACATCTTGTGTTCTCAGTAGAATATATGCGTAAACCTTGTCCCCTACCCTGTGTGGTTCACCATATATCTTTTTGTTGAAATTTCTTTCTTGCCTTATCGCAGATTTTTTCGTATTATGGCACATTGCCTCGTGGATTCCAGTTATCTGATCTTTAATTTTTGTTATGTAATTGTTGTCTGGTTTTTGAGTATGTATGGTATTGCATTGATATCGGCGTCACCGCCTCTCTGCCATACATGGCTTTGTACAGAGTCATCCCCATTGTTGAGTGCACTGAAGTATTGTAAAAATATTCTACTATTTCCACTACTTCTCTCCAGTCTCTAACTCCAACTCTTGATGTTAAAACTCATATCAATTTAATCATAGTTTTATTCAATCTTTCCACCACACCATTAGCTTGCGGATGATATGCTGTTGTTTTTTCAGTTAATATTTCCATCAATTTAGCCATTTCTTTAAACAACTTACTTTCAAACTGTACTCCTCTGTCTGATATTATTGTTTGCATTGGCCTGAACTTTAAAATCCATTCTTTCATGATTTTGACAGCTACTATTTTTGCCATTGTTGAATCTAATGGTATCATGCTAGTGTATTTTGTAAAATTGTAAACCAATACCAATATATACTGATACCCCTCATCATCCTGTGATAATTTCTCTAGATCTACATGTACAATCTCATTAGGTGCCATTGCAATTATTTTTTCGAGTGGTGCTGTTTGTACTGGGAAATGACTCTTATTGTTTATCTGACATGTATTGCCTTTATTAATAATGTCTTCAACTGTTTTCCTAATACTTGTCATTATAAACCAAGCATTAAAAGTTTTTTCTGTCTGTATTATTCCTAAGTGTCCATTTTCATGCACCTTCCGAACTAATTCTCTTTTGTAATAGTCAGGAATTGCTATCCTTAACGTCTTTCATTCTATGTACAAAAGTCCATTGCTGTTCACCTTCCATTTGTATCTCTGGAAATAACTGTTGGCTTCTTTTCCCAACACCCAACTGTCATCATACACCTTCTCTCGTATATCCCTGAGAATTATATCAGTTTTCTGTTTTTCAATTATGTCTGTTTCAGTTATTTCCTCTTTAATCATTATTGGCATTAATGAATTTCCTTTCTTGTCCGCATTAATCTTGGGTAGATCTGTATACTCCTTATGCAGTATAAACTGAAATTGCTTTTTTTCACCATCTACTTTTTCACTATCACTTTGATATTCTGGCAATACCGTCCAAAAATCAGCATTCTTATGCAACATTCCTTTTCGATGCTCTATATTGAATCTAAACTCATTCAAGTATTCAATCCATCTTGATACAATTGACGATTTATAATTTTCTTCACTTTGCTTCAACTTCTGACTAAAATATTGTATCAGCACTTCTTTGCCATCTTTTATTTGACCTAAACACGCTCTTATAGTGACATTACTCACATCACAATCCAAGATAAATTCTTTATTGTACTTGGGGGTATTCAATGATGGCATCTACTTCTGACTAAAATATTGTATCAGCACTTCTTTGCCATCTTTTATTTGACCTAAACACGCTCTTATAGTGACATTACTCACATCACAATCCAAGATAAATTCTTTATTGTACTTGGGGGTATTCAATGATGGCATCTTACTTAATTCGTCTTTTATATTATCTAATTGTTCTTGTTCTCTCCATGTCCACTCAAAGCATTTATTCTTTTTAAGTAGCACTGTCATTTTTCCTGTTTTATGAGCTTTCGAATTTGTCTCCACAGGAATACTACTAGTTCTTTTAAAATTTCGCACTTCTTCCCATTAACGCATAACCCTGAGTTATACAGAATTTTCAATGTCCTATCCAGTTTTTCGAGATGTTCCTCAATTGTATCACTTGCTATTAATATGTCGTCTATATATGCACTTATTTCTTTTTCTAGTCTTTTATTATTTTGTTTCAGAACTTTTGTTATGTATTTTTGAAACGCAGCTGGGGCATTACATAATCCAAAAGCCATATACATCCACTCAAACAGCCCATACGGCGTTATGAATGCCATTTTCTCGATGTCCTTGGGCTCCATTGGCACCTGCCAGTAGGCTTTACACAGATCTATACAGGTGTAGTATTTTTTTACTGGCTTCATAGATAATGTCCTCTATTCTTGGAAGTGGGTAAGCATCTTTCTTAGTGATATCATTCAATTTCCGGAAATCTATACAGAGTCTATATTTATTTCCTTGTTTCACAAAGACAGTTGGCGCAGCATATGGACTCTCACTCAGTCTTGTTATTTTGTTGTCTATCAATTCATTCAAGATTGTATTATAGTGTTCTTTTAAATGTTCCAAACTCTCCTGCATGGCAATCTCTGTTGTTGTTACTATTTAGTGCGTCTCTCCCATTGCTTTGCCTACACTTATCTCACCATAATTAAATATTTTGGCGTGTTTTTTCAGTATCTCTATTAGTTTCATTCTTTCCTCTGCACTCAAATGCCAATAATCTTCATCATTCACTTCCAGAATCTGATATTCTTTTTCTTCTTCCACTATATTGATTGCCTTGTTTACCATTGTTTTCTCAGTTTTCACTCTTTTCCCCTTTAATTTTAAGGTGTCCTTTTTTATATTAACCACATGATTTGTTGCATTTAACATTGGTATAGTTCCCGTACCTTCTTTTAATACACACAAGCTGGATGGAATCGACAACTTCTTTGTGTTGATTCCTTTTTGATCATAAATCATGACTTCAGCCATTATGTTCTTCTCTGTTTCTATTTGACACATCTTCCAATTATTCAGTAGAATTTTTACATCTTCCTTTAATCGAAATTGTATTATTTCTGTGTCTTCCTCCTCCTCGCAAGTTGTTACCACTTCTTCTTGCACTGATATGGTTTTGTTGGTATAATTGATAATGTATTTGTTATCCATTAAAAAGTCATTCCCTAAAATAATCTCATAGGGTAGAGAATTATTTTCCATGACAGTAAACGTTTGCAAAAACGTGGTATTAGCAATTCTCATCAGTACTTCCAGTAATTTACCTTTTATATCAATGTACTCTCCTGATGCATTTAGTAATCTGCTTTTTTCACTTTTCAATTTCCTATTATCAAATCCTATTTTCACCACACATTTGTCAGTAATAATAGATGTTACTGCTCCCATATCTATGGTTGCTTTG
The DNA here is from genome assembly GCA_900660155.1 of Hofstenia miamia. Taxonomy (NCBI): domain Eukaryota; kingdom Metazoa; phylum Xenacoelomorpha; order Acoela; family Hofsteniidae; genus Hofstenia; species Hofstenia miamia. The sequence continues at coordinate 204,854 of CABFPE010000154.1, read as the reverse complement.
ACCATCACACCATTTATCACAACTGTAATTGTATTTGTCTTGATAAGGTCTGTTACAATTAGAACGGGCACACGGTTTACTGGAGATGGCACTCCCTCTAGTTTAAATTTTCAATTTCTATCTCTTCCATTTGCTCTGTTTTATCTTCATCTTCTAATAAATCTTCATCATCGAAGTACGCTTCCTCTTCTTCAATAAAATTAATTTGCCTTTTGCAATATTTATTCATATGGCCTTTTTTCCCACATGTTTGACATTTCAAGTCTTTTCTGATTATCCTTTTTACTGTTCCATCCTTTAGCTTTATTTTTATAATCTCATCTTTTGGTTTTCCATTGTCATCTTTTCTCATTCTGCTCATTCCACTTGTCACCACTGGTATTACTTTCATTATTGCCGACTTTTCATTAATTCGGTCATTATTTTCCATCATGACCTGTATCCCCAAACCTTTTCTTATCATCCTTTCTAAAGAGTCGTCAGCATCGCATTTAATTTCGAACTGTTGTCAAATTAGTTCTGATAACCCTTTGCATATATGAGAAAACAGGTCGTATTTGGAATATGTGCTCTCTCTGGAACTCAATTTCAATAATCTTTCTACTTGTGACATATAATTACGCAGATCTTCCCATTTATTCATTTTCAAACTGTTCAATTACATCTGATACTGGCTTTTGAAACTTTCATCATTGTAATAGCACTGATACTCTTCTATTAGTTTTTTGTAATCTGTTTTCATTTCCAGATCCAATACTAAATAGTGCTGGTATGCAGCTCCTCCCAAATATAGAGGAAATCTTGCCATTGCTTGCTTCTGTATCACTTTTCTTTTCTTTCTTTCATACTCATTTCAAACATCTGTATCCATTCTTTGAATGTAGGTGAGTAACTGTCTATTCTCCCTGTAAATTTAGGCAGTATTGCTTTACATGCTGGTGCGGCATTATCTTCTTCCTCTGACAATATTGTTTCTTTGTATATCAGTTTTATCTCACTTGGGCTTTTGCATTTTTCTTTGACTTGCTTCGTTATATTCACAACCAATTTCTCTACAAATTCGTCTTTGTACATTTCGGTATGAACTTCCTTTATTGGTATATCTCCAAATTGATTTTTCTGGTTCTTGTGTTACCGTGTTTTGTATTACTTTAACACTTCCTATTCCTTTGTCCCTAGTTTCATCATTTGTCAATGATATTAATCGAATTCTATCTTTCAAATCATCTATTTCAAGTTGTTTCAATATATTATCTTCTCTTAGGTTAACCTTCTCCTCATGCATTTAAGTCATCATTTGTTGCAACTTCTCACTTTCATTTTTATCTCTTTATTAGCTTCTACTAATTTTTCAATTTGTTTTTGAAATATGTTCCTTTGTTCTGTTAACCTTAAACTCATATCCTGTGTAATTTCTTCAATGTGTTTATCTTTTTCAGCACTCACCATCTCTATTTTGAACATTCTTTGAGTTAAGTTTTCTATTTGTAACATTAACTCTCGTCTTTCATTGTTGTTGTTCTCTATTATTTTTGTCAATTCAGTTATTGGAAATTCTGCACCCTCTCTTTCCGGTTGCAGGATTTTTTTGCTGTTGGGGAATTCTGACTTTTGGGGGAAGTATTGACATTTGCTGGGGTTCTTTGACTTTGGGGTGTTCTCTATGTTTTGGGTTTAGTCCTGTGTTTTTTACGTGAGTTTACCATTTTCATAATTACTGGAGGTAATTGTTTGATGATTTCTGTTACCATTTTTTGGTGTGCTAGGATTACTGCTGCTTGTCATATCTCACACTTGTATTACTTATTTTCCCCATGACCAAGAAGAAACACCTATCTTGACTCACTCACACGTCATCTAAGTGACACTTCTTGTTTGTAACATTTCGTACTCTTTAGTTAACTATCTTCTACACCAATTGTATTTCCACTATATAGATTTCTCCTTCACACATGCTCTACAAGCGCCTGTCAAGGTCATGTAGAATCATGCTCATCTACTTTTCGCATTGAATTCATAGCAATTTATTACTTTTCTTAGTTAACACTTTAAGTAGGTTTGACACTCTCCTATTTCTCTCCTTCACAATGAGTGTTCGTTTTATTAACTTAATTTAATACACATTAGCTTTTCTAACTGCATAACTCATTACAACTCATTTAGGTGACAAGTATAGAGAATGGAAGACAGGATTAACACTCGATGGTTTGCCATGCGCCTCCAGAGGTACACCAATCAGCTGCATCTACCAATTCAGCTTCATCTCCATAGTGGAAACCATCTCAGGAATTAGTGTGTGAATAGTGAACTCAGTGTGATGGAATTTGTAACTACTTCAGAATTTAGTGCATTGACTGTTTTTGTTATTATGAAATTGTAAAGAGGATCGATTGCAACCTGGATGCTTGAGCTTGTTATTGAGCCTTACATATAATAGCCCTACATCTATAGTAATAAGTAATAGCCCTTTGTACATGTAAACAATGAATGTTACCAGCAATAAAATGGACATGATAGTTGGCTGAAGGTCTACAGTAAGAAACAATGAGCAACCTAATTCAACTAATAAATTGAGAATGAATGTAATGTAAAAATATAATCTAAATAACTGTAATACTAAATCACTGATTGTAAGATAACACCATAACTGACTGAAGTTCATTGATAGGAAAGACATCATGTAGAGCGTATTAATTGTAATCATAATAATTGGCAAACAACAGAGAACAGGAAAGCCATAATGGTGAAAAACCCCTATACCTATTCATAACCTATAAGCACTAGAAAGGTAACTACAGCTGTTGCCCTCCCCACCGTGGAATGGCTATTAGGAGGCTGCTCCAGCATACCTTTAAGCAGATGTGGGAACCACCATACAATTACCCCAGTGCTTGAACGTTTAGCTTTCCATCAAAATATAAAATAACCTGACAAGAGAAAAAGTAAATCCGAACTAAATTTGTTCATCAGTAATAATATCATTTCCAATATATTTATAGCACTTCGTTGTAAATAAGCAAACACTCAACTAGTACCTGTTTAATCACTCTTGTTGACAGTTTTCCCTTGCTTTATATTTCTGCTATTAATTATGCAGCATCAGCATTAATTAGAATACGCTGTTTGGCCATCTATTGTTTTGTCAAATACTGTCGAGCATAATTTAAATATAACTACACAAAACAATTTACAAAATTAAATAATCAATCATATCATGTGTTTACATATTAATTATTATAATCATTATAATATTTCTAGTCTTGGTTTCATCCATTCTTTCTCTCATCTTGACCACACATGATATATTGATGGATTATGTCACAATATTTTCGATGTTTCAACAAATATTTGAACTTTTTGTTAAAAAAAATCTAATGTTCAAGAAGTTGACTCATGATTTCTCAAATCCCATCTGCTAAAAATAATTAATATCAGTTATAAAATATTAGTAAAAAATACAATGGTCACACACACTGTCCCATGTAGCCACCACCAGTGGTCCACTGGTGGGGAAGCAAAAGTGTTGCGACTGATATTTGCTTTTACAGTTTTGGCAAAATCATTAGAAGCTAATTTTTAATAAAATGAATCAAGTTTCTTAATAGAGTTTTATGTTTTAGTTTTCTTTTGATTTTTTGCTGAATCAAGTCTCAGCTTGCATTTATTTGAGCATTGCTCTGTTCCTGTGCACTAATATATCTGCCTGTTTGATTAGGGTTTCTGCTTTGGTATCCTCCCAGGTCCTCGTCTTCTGTGTCTATCCACTCAATGTTGCTGGCTGGGCTTAGGTTTCCCCACTTTTCCATATTGATAGCATCTATTCTATTTTGTGTTTTGGTGATAGGATGATGTTTGTTGATGTTAGTAGTTCGTCTTTGAGTATCATTTCTGGCTGTGTTCTTGTCATCATCTCTAAAACCTCTACTGGTTTTCAACATCTCTTCTGCTTTTTTGATGATTTTTGTAAGTGAGCATTTGGGTGTTTCCCATTTGAACCTTTCAGTTTCTTGTGATGTGATTTGCTCTATGCTTTTTGTTTGTATCTGATGGCGTATGTTGATGGTGCTACACATTTTTCTTTTAACGAGTTTTTTGGTTGTGAGTCATGGTTGTTCCTCTACCTGTAGAAGTTTTGTTTCAGAGGTTGCTCCCAAGATGTATTTTTCGTGGGTTCGTCAAATAGAGAGATTTCATTGTGGCAGATGCCTGTTTTGTTTGCTATCATAACCATCAGTATTTTGCACATGGGGCTTTCTTTTGTGATTATGTTTAATATGTTTTTCTTGATGGTTTTTAGTGGTTTCTCTGTTTTGTCAGGCGATGCTAGTTTTTCAGTGAGCCCTTTTAGTAGCCAGTTTTTCATAATGGTATTGATTGGTGAGAAGGCGATTTCATGGTATTTTGCTTTCATTAGCTGCATTCTGGTTCGTCTTGATATCAGTAGATGCAGGTTTTTGTTTTCAGTCAAATATATTGTCAGGAGCCATATTGTTGTGTGGTAACATATTTCAGGTGTGTTTGTTTCTTCAAACAGGTAACATTTAAAGTATTTCTTTGTTTTAAGCTTGTAGGATTTGTTTATTTCAGGGAGTGTGGCCTCTATTGATTTATGGTATTTCTGTGCAGGGGCTTCAATGTTGATGATCAGCCATTGTTCTTCCGCTGTTTTGTTAATTTTCATTTCTTTCCATGTGTGTTTGATTTCTTTGAGATGCTCTTGGCGTTGGTTTAGGCTGCATTTTATGTGCAGCTGTGTAATTTTTTTGAGATTGTTTTTTGTGGATGTTAGCTCTATTGTTTTTGCTTGTTAGTAGAGTTCGATTGCTATCCACAGTTCAACCATCAGTCTATAGACTTCAGCCCAGTAATCGAGTTGGAGATCGAGTTTTATCAGTTCTGAGATTGTAGTTTTGTTGGTGTGACATTCTCTGATAAAGACATTTTGTACTTGCATACACATTGTATGTAGAAATTCTGGTAGGTTCTCTTGTGTTGTTAATGTTAATGTTACAATTTGAGTTCCTGTGGTTTCAGCTATGTGTAGCATCTGTTGTATTTGTTTTTCGAATTTGTTGGTGCGCTCTTTATCTTTTGTGATATAGATTATTGTGAGGTTGTCTGTATCTATGTTGATTTGTTCAATCTCTGCTATTTTGTGTTTGTTTCTCATGATGTTTTAGGCTTTGAGCAGTGTGAAGTTTTCATTGAATACTGTGTGCACTGTGCTTCTGAAATATGGTCTTTCTAATGTTTCATTCATTTGTTCCAGGTAACTGATTATGGTGTTTATCATGGGCTGATTCTCCTTGTCTAGTATGAGTGGTAGGTTCATTTCATCCATTCTTGTTTGTCATCATATGTGGCTCCAAGTTTCTGGTGATAGTTTTAGTGATGAAATATGGGTTTATTTTCTCACTGTCGATTGTTGACATTCATTTGCTTCTTTTGATTGAGCATGTTGTTCATTCTGACATAGCATAAGTTCGCTTGAAGGTAGAATGAGTTCACTCCAAGGGGGAATGTAGCATATCTTGAGTTACTGTGAATGGTCTTCTTGCTCTGGTGCTCAGTTCACATTCCATTTCAGAACCACCACTTATGGGCTCCAGTTGGCCCCCTTTTGTCAGTTCTCTTGTAGAGTGTCCATTCACATTTGACCAACTGTGGTGAGAGTGCTGCTTACACCTTCCTGTGATGATGGAGCATATATCCGAAATCAAGAAGTTCCAACTGAATTCAACTCCCCCAAAAAGTGTTGTTGGAATTCCATCTGTTAAGGCTGATACTGAAGAATACCTGAACTGCATACGTGTATGAGGGATAAAAGAACAAACAGAATTAACTAAATCTCAAAGAATTAGAAATGTGTGACATTCGAAATATTTTTAGCTACATTGGAGAAGAACTAATTGAAATAGAAACTGCTACGGCTTAGGTAAATTTTATGAGAATCACACAAGAACTGTTATAGTAAAATTTCGTTCAGCATGGGATGCTCGGAAAATTCTTAGCAAGGCACATAAGCTGAAGGAGTATAATGTTAAAAGAATCTATAT
>CABFPE010000154.1:177783-192041 GCA_900660155.1 Hofstenia miamia | reverse complement strand
ACTGGAAATCCCAGTTATTGATTATTAGTGCATATCCAAGTTGACCATCATCAGAAGGGTAAGAAGTTGTCTTCTTCGAAATCGATTGAATATGCGATATATCATTTTTGATTAAGCCGTCATTTGTTGAAATAATTGTAAGATCTAAACAAGAACAATAGTGAACTAAATTGAAAGAAATATTACAACATCAAAGAGTCCGAAAAAATTAAAATACAAAAAATTAGGCTTAAATTTATTTTAGTGCGCTAATTATTTAATACAAAACCACAATTTAGAATAAATAAACATTTTAATAATATGGTACTAATTTCTACTGTTTTAAATAAGTAGAGGAATAAATACAATGTCTAAGCCAAAAGTTATGGCATGATAAATTCATGCCTCTTACGTGCAATTATTTAAAATCTATAAATCTCTCTTTATACACTTAGATCGTATTTAACATCAAAAATATTTTCAACAGAAACAAATATATTTCCTGAGAATGGGAAGTCGTAACTAATTATATAATACACTGAGAAATGATCGATGACAAAAAGTTATTTTACTGATAATTAAGCATTCAAAATGTTATATTTTTAGAAAATTCTTCATTTTTTATAAAAGATTTTCTTGAAAATGTGATTATTTTCTTTGGAAATTTGATGCCGCATCAAAATTTCAAGATAAAATATTCTTTTCTTGCATTCTTTTTGCAGACCAATCACCACGGCATTTGAATAGCTGTAATTGTGTAATTAAATCTTGGTTTTGATAGTGATTCGAGATACAGGGAATTGCAGGGAACTAAGAAACTTAAATTGCTGCAAATGACTAAGTTCTGACCTAAATTAAATAAAGGATTTTAAAGAAACAATATAGCATGCAATTAGGCCGTTACACTGTTTACAATTGCTACAGAACACATTTCAAAATATTCAAGATTTTTGTAGTATGCTGGTGAAGTATGTTTACGCGAAAAAATCAAAGCAGTGTGCAGACACATTGAAATAATAATAAATCAACCTATTCGAGACAATTGGTGGCAATTAAGCAACGTCATACAACTATTGCACTATTGCGGAGTAAAAATTGAAAAAAGGTTCTACTGAAGACAAGACATCTTAATGTATAATTATTATGAGTGCACTTAATAGTTAGCTCATACATCTAAAATCAATGCTGTAAATTGATACAATCAAAGGTGTAGTGCTATTTTTAGAAATAAGGGGAGGGGCGCTTACACGCTTTAGACCAGCCCCCTCTACCACACATGCTATAATTTTGTGCGGATCCATTTAAGTTTAGACATCTTTTTCAAAAATGAGTTTATCGGAGAAAAAATGAGATTGCTTGGGATAAATTTACACGCCCAATTCACTGAGTTGGACAAATTTGGAAAAATAGACATTTAAAAAGTTACTTTGTATTTTAAATTTAACGGTTAGACGGTAATACACAATAATTCCTCACAATATAAAAAGTTTACAACAAAAATAACATTTATATATAATTTTTATAATATAATGCTTTTATGAAAATAATTTACCAAAATTCTAAGTAATCATTAAATTATGAATAAAATGAACAGTAAACCGATGATCTAACTAAGATGTTTATATGATGATATGAAAGTATAAATAAGTAAAAATTTAAAGATTTCTAAAAACATTTTGAGTATACCTTAAGTTATTTTTACCAATTAGTTACTATCTTTTTTGTCTTTTTGTTTTTATGTATACAGTGATAAATTTGAATATTATAAAGCTTTTAATAAAACACAAATTGCTACAAATGAGTATTAGATTTCAGTGTTGAAGTAAATATTATTTGGACTTTGCACACTTTTTATCCACTTCACATTCTCCCGATTGATTTTCCAAAGTAGATCGATGGTGAGTAGCCAAGTTGGGACAGCTGCATATGAACTCTATATTTTTGGAGGTGGGCTATTGATAATCATAAAGATCAATAAGAGATTCAAAATATATATTTCACTTTGGTTATCAGGGACAGCTTCAACAGATGATATTTGAATAGTTTGCGGGTTTATGTAAGAAATATTGGATTTTGTGTGGAATGCCGTTTGCATTTCTGAATTTTCTACGAATGCTATTTTTACAAAATCATGATTCAACAACAAGTAATTCTCTTTCAAGTCATGGTAGCCGCTGATTGTTGGACCATGTTGCTAAAAAACGCTGGGAAAAATTATAGATTAATGCCTACACGAACTGTTCAAGGTAGAAACTGATGTATTTATTGTGAGAGTGATGATCATGAAGTTGGATTCACTTCAATATTGGGGATATATGTATTTCAAGTTCAGTCAACATACAATTTCTTGAGAAGTGTATACAATATGAAGTAATCCTGTCAAAATGCATTGACTGGTCAGGACGAAGAGGCCACCAAGTAAACAGAAAATATTTTACCAATTTTTTGAAATTCTTTATCCAGCTTGCATCGGGCGTAGAAGTTTGGTGAATTCAAAAACAATAAGTGAATGCTTTCAAACACAGTTTGCATGATTCATGTGAATTACAGTGGCGAAGTAAAGTCATTATCAAGCTGTTAAAACACGCGGGCTAAGCAAGAATAACTGAGATAAGTAATTATGAAAAAGAAAACATCATTATTAAAAAGAGGTAATCAGACAGAATATTGAAACGTGTATTGTCAGAATGCGTTGATATATTTGTGTGTGCTGGGGTTGAGACCGCCTGCGAATAATTTCTTGGAAGTAGGGGATGATGCCTTCCATTTCCATACCATTTCCACAACTATTTTAAAATTCCTTTACATGATTTTCCATAAATTTCCAGATCTAAGAACTAGTGGCAATGGTTCTGCATAACAAGTATTTTATTGGTCCTAGTCCCGATTTGTCTTATTGTATTTTGCCATAGTAATGTACTATCCCAGCCCCATACAATTTTGAAACTGAATGATCTTCCATAACTCTAATAGTGGGAAATAAAATTACAATTCAGTGTTCTGATTGGTTGGAGCTGCTAAGGCACCCATGATAGAATTTCGGAATAGTTTTGTCCCTGATCTCATCCAAGGATATTTCAAATAAATCATTTCAGTTAATTTCATTTTCAATCATTTTTCACAATCAAAGAACAGTTTTAGATAATTAAAATTGAACAACCTAAAGTCATATATACATGGCCATAATATATGGCAAAATTTGTGAAGCAAACTCTTATGCTTAACAAACTTTCTGTAGGTAATTATTGCGGTGCTACTAAACATTAAAAAAGTACCGACACGTGTGCACATACTGAAATAATTAGTGGATATTAGATGTTACAAATGGAACTGGGCAGTCTTGAGAATTTCTGAAACCATGCTCAACAATTTTCGTATTTACGCATGAAAGCTAGAACTGATTTAGCTGTAAAATTGCGTTGGAGCAAATATTTAGTCAATGTGGTTTACATTAACAAAATTTTGACGTTGTGTTCACTCTTTTGAATTATGTTGTACATGCCGAGATTACAAAAATGAAAGAACTTTCTAAGTCTGTCTTTGGAAGAAGTGCTCAACGCTCTTTGGGATTAGGACTTATTTTAGTTACTTTAATACATGTATTTATTGTTTTTAGCACATTTTTTTTCTAAGACAAATTTAGGATGTGTTGAAAATTTTATATGCTGTTGAGAATATTGGTTTTTTTAATTTGCATTTCCACATATTTCCCTTTTATTTCCATTCCATATCCATTTCCATAATCTGAAAATAGAATGGAAATTTCCATTTTCAGATGCAGCCGTCCCCCTCACTATTACCCTGAATTCAATTAATTTGCATTAAGTGCTATTTAAATTTATAAATAATTTTTTCTGTAATATCGTAAAAACCTTTTCTCCAATTACTACTACTTCAAATGCTGATATAACTATAATTAAATTCAATATCGTTCCTCAAAACCATAAACAAAAGACACCAACATTTACTTGAGAATTTGGAATTCAAATTCTACAACAATTTTTTATTTGACAACAAACAATTCAATTTCGACCATTTCTAAAGAATTCTTTATACTTTTTTTATGAAATGATACATGTAATATATGGGAATAATAAAAAATATTTCAACAAAAAACATTTCAATGCAAAATAGGGTTTTCATTGTCAGTGCTAACAAACATTGTTCAAATATACTGAAATCTATTTAAGATTGAATATAATCAACCTTGAAAGGTTTCCGAAACATTAGAAGAGTAATCTACTGCAACTGATTAAAACGTCTAACATAATATAAGAAGTGATTTAAAAAAAAGAGCTTATAATAACAGAAAAACAGAATTGCTGATATAACAAAATTATTGGTGCGTAAAATAATGATGAAGGCTTTGAAGAAGTTGTAAAATTACTGGGCATAAAGCGCTCGACTATATATACGGCTTAGTATAAAGGCCTATTCCATTTTACTAAGAACAAGGCGGTAAACTTTATCAAAAAAATAACGGAAAGAATGACTGCATTTTGTGAAGAAGTGATTTCGAAGGTCCACGCAATTTCAATTAAGGCGGTGGAAATGTATGTTCATGTGAACAAACAGTGACTAAAAGTGTCAGCTTCTCATTTTTCAGTGCATACTGACGGATTGTCTTATGAATTTAAGTAATACTGGGCTTTCCCAAGTGGAAGAAATCGACATGAGAAAACAATGCCGTTGATGTAGCAGCAAGGGCGAAACTAACATTTAGATATACATACTGTGAAACAATTGGCGTATTTTGAAAGGAATCAAATGCATTTGGAAAGTCGCAGAAATTTCATGCGCAAAGTGTATATAGCGTTGGAAAATATCAATTTTTGCAGATTTTCTTTGCAACTGGCCCACTAAATTTTGTAGATGCTATTATGCCACTCTTTTACAAAATATGGAACATAAAAGGATCTAATATTTGATGCAAATGATGATAAAAATGGATATTAACCATTTTTATTAAAAAGTTTTTTTTGCATGTATTAAGAAAATAATCATTTCAGTTAATTTCAGTAGATTAAAGCCATTTAATTCTAAACGTTATTAATTTGATTTCAATATAGTCATGAAACGCATTAAATGTTGTAGGTGACAACGAATTTCAAGTTGATATCTGACGAACTTTTAGCGAAATTGGGTAAAAGAGCAAAATTCTATTAAATATGCCTAATTCCCTTTTTAACAGTTAGTCATTTTTACCTGCCATAAACAGAAAACTTTATAAATTTAGCAATTATTTTATAATGCTTGCAATGGTAATTACTACATATTCAGAGTATTTAGCAAGGAAGCGCATGCAGAAACAGTTGTTCTGCTGTCATGAGGGAGATAATGGGGTAGTATTTTAAAGTCGAAATTTTTAATTTCGTATAATGGAAATTTCAATTTTCTTTTAAAATCGTATTCCAATAATTACGTATTCCAGTAGTATCGTATTCCATTAATTTCGTATTCCAATAACTTTGTATTCCACTAATATCGTATTTGAATAGCATCGTTTCCAATAATTTAGTACTTCGTACTCCAGTAGTATCGTATTTTGTATATATGTCATAAACAATGATGACATTTTATTCATAGATTTTGCGAAATTTTGTCTACTTTTAATGTAGTTTATTGGAAATAATACGTGCTTTAAATATGGTATATAGCTCCTGTAAATATTTTGAGGGTACATTCAGCTTCAATATAAATGAAATTTAATTAAAATTGAAACTAGTATTAAATTTTAGACAATTTTTAGCAGATACTGTTTATATATCAGATGGTCGCATTTGAATATTCCTTAAGCGAATGTTCGCATTTCTATAAACAAATTCGTACTAAGCTTAATGTTTTTTTATGCAACAACATGTTTAAATCGTATATTAAATACGAAATTATTGGAATGCGAAATTATTGGAAACGGTGCTTTTGGAATACGAAGTTATTGGAAACAATGCTATTGAAATAAATACGAAATTAAAAAATACGGCGTTAAAAATCCTGCCCGAGATAATTATTGTTTTCTAATTCTAAAAGCTATTAGACAAAGGTGTTCTAAATCAAATACAATGTATGTATTTTTTACCAAACAAAGGGGGATGAATGTTGTAATATCAATATTTGTACATGTTTATATGTCAATTGCTTTAAATAATTAACTGTCAAGTTTATAAGCTTATTGTTACTTTAACGCTATACATGCTAATGTTATAGATGAATAAAGCATTTTATTAGTTGCTTTACCACAAATGCGATTCAAGAATATATTGAAATCAAATCAATTAGTTCATAACATGTAGCATTAAATGCCTTTAGTTGCTTGAAATAAGCTATTTTCTTAATATATACTTAATATATATTTTTGTAAAAATAAAAAATTATCATATTTTATCATGCCTTACACCAATCGATAGAATTTTATATATGTATATAAGCACTGAAAAAATAATACAGTCTATTTTTTAATTTATAAAGATATGAAAATGCACAAAATGTCAAGAATAACCCTAATTTTTTAGGCACTTAATAAAAGTTTTCAGGGTGTTGTTTGTATTGAGAAAGTAAGACTGGAATTCTAGTGTCCTTAGGCTACGTTTAGACTATGTGATTGGTAACAAAAGCAGTTACAAGTTCACGTCATATCACTAATTAGCTCATGCGGTTAGACTATACATGTATATATACACGTATGCATGTAAGTATGTATATATATATATACATTTGATTTGTGTATCGATGACCATACTTAAAATGAATCAAAAGAAGTTGAAATTTTTTGCATTACTTGTGAACATGGTGTTATATTACTGGTATTGGAAGCCTATTTCATAATATATGTTTGAAAACAACTTAATATATCTCAATATATAATAGTTTGTGAGAATCATTCCTAGTGTTTGCAGTTAGGGTTTTTTTGACCGGATGAAGCCAACCACAGCCGCAAATATTGAAGCTGTTCTTAACCGCGAAATTTTTATTGTATAAAATATTCACCATTTTTCTCATAATTTATTTACATTTACACTCACCTTGAATAAAACGTATTTATTGTTAGAACACTGTAAAATTCAGTTTGTAAGTCAAAACAATAGTTCAACTTTGACCGCTAAAAATAGTGATTTGAAAATTGAAGAAGTGGCTGGCCGCGGATGTAAGGGTTAAGGTCGTAGCCGGGTGTTAGCTGCGGCCAAATCCGCAAAACACTATGTCTACCTACATTTTCACAACAGACATGCAAGATTACTTTTTAGAGATGATGCTTTTAATAAATACAGGAAGCAAACAAAGCATTTCCTCGCTAATAAGGAAGTAATAATATTATTATCTTATGGTGATGATAATTAATAAATATGTTAAAAAAACATTAAACAAAATAGAAATTCACTGCACAAAAATAAAATCATATTTTTTAAAAACATTTGTGTAAAACACGGTACTTAAGTTACAAGGAATGACCCTGGAGAAATTTTCTGTATTGAATGAACTTGAATTTGACTTAGAATAATCTTAATTTGACTTAGATTAATCTGAATTTGATTTAGAGATAGATTAATTTGATGGTAAAAAAGGTGCAAAGAACTGAGGGTGTAGATTTTTGTTTAGTCCTTGGCCGATAACAAAATTAGCCTTAGCTGAAGTAAGTTGCGTAGCCGCAGGTCGCAATGTGCGATAGCATCTTCACTGTGCTTGCGACATCTTTAATGTTAATATAATTACTTTTGCATGTGTGATTGGATGATTGCAATATCGCTCTATTACGTTATGTATCAAACGCACAATTTCGAGACAAACATGTTCAATTATTTAGGCGAAATCATGAGGATGTTTATTGGCAGTAATCTAAAATCACAATGAATGCGTATGCACAAAAGTTCTTCTGCCAACATGCACAGTGTAGACAGGAATCCATCTAAAAGGCCGATTTTTCTAAGGACACAGATTTTTGCTTAAACTAAAGTTTGTTTTAAATTCTAATCTAAGCACAGAAAACTTAACTTGCTTAATTTTAACGAAAGAATCTTATCGTAAAAACCTTCCAAAACGATGTTTATAACATCTTCAATCTTAGGAAAATAAGCCTTGTTAGTTATTATTAGGACTTTTTCTTCAAGTTTTCCACACTCATATGTGTCCTTGGACACACTTTGAACATCCCTTGTTGAAAAAGAGATGTGAGTCTCAAAAAAGACTTTCCGTGAGTTTTGCAAATTTTGTTAATATTCTCATATCCCCAGAAATTTGTTGATTCTTGTGTAGAAACCGTCAAAGAAAATGCAGAACAACTCCCTAAAGATGTTTCAGGGCAGTTATAATACTTGAATTTAGTGTAGCATGTACAGGATGAAGTAAATGGGGAAAATATTATCTTCTGAAAATTGTATTGTTGAATCAGCTACGAAAATATTAGAATTTAATATAACAGCTTGAATTTCTTACATACAGATGAATATCAAACACGTTAACTTCAAAACAATAAATGAATAAACCACTTCACAATTCAATGACAGCGTGGGTAAATACGAAATGCTGTAACTACACTACACCCCACGGAATACATTGCATACATAAAAATACACGTTGGTAGGCTATTTTCCTCGTTTAAAATGAGTTATATTCATATTCAAATTAGCTATTTTATGTTTTCAGCTTAAAAGCAATGTTGACTTTTTTCTAAAAGGACAATATGTTGTCAAAGTATCTATAAATTTCTAAATATATTTCATTAAATTGGCCAAAAGTCAATTGTGTAATTCATACGTTATTGTGTTCTTTTGAACGGCGTTACCAATGAGGAAGTAAACAAAATTCAGAGTTACATTTTCCTTTCACCTTCAATTTCTTAACAAATAAAGGAAAATTATTTGACTAAGCTTTACTAAATCATCGATGTTTTGAAGTCTACAAAATAGCTCCGTAACAAGTGATAAGTTACTGGAAAAGCCGCGCCCATCGCACTCATTCCTGTCAACACCACTGCATGGCTTTAAACATTTTTGTATCATGTGTACAAAATTACAAAATATTATATCTATGCGTTTTATTTTATTGGCATATTGAAAGTCCAATGTTTGAGTGTAATAATTTTAAAATAAACGATTAACCGAACAGTAACTTATTAATCGCGACAGTTGGCTACGGTTAGTATATGTGATCGGTCATGCGTGATCTGTGGTATTCGGTCTAAACACCCGGGATAATTAGCGATATGACGTGAACTTGTAACTGCTCTTGCTAACAATCACATAGTCTAAACGTGGCCCAAGGAACACTAGAATTCCAGTCCTACTTTCTCAATACAAACAATACCGTGAGAACTATTATTAAGTTCATAAAAAATTAGGGCTATTCTTGACATAACTTTATATATTGAAAAATAGGCTCTGTACTATTATTTTTTTCAGTGATTATGCTTAAGTTGTTCCTATTTAAGTTTAAGAGACAAATCATTTGCCTAGAAATTCATGTACGCGCTCATGTCATGAGTGAAGTTCTGTGCTAAGATTTATTCATGTGCGTGAAGTACATGAAAAAATTATTTTTTTTTCAATTAAGAATTCTATTTTTGTAAAAACATTCAATTCTTTGCCACACCTAATGAGTCAGTCTAATGTACACGCAAGCAACAACTACCCTAGAAATATTTTTCGGTTTTTCGAGGAAAACAGTGCGAACCCGCTTAGATGCGCTGTGTACAATATTGAGATTTTTTCATGTCATAAGCGCGGAAACTACTGACTTTGCACGAAGGCGCGCTTGAAGGGGCTCATGCAAGGTCTCAGATTTTAAACATCTTAATTAGTTCATGAGCTAGCAGCACTTAAAATATTCTTGAAGAATCCATCAGATATTTTGAAGAGTTCCTAGTGAATTCAGAGTTAACTGTTGAGTATGCAAAACATAAATGATTAAAGGATTACATTTGTATTTTCTGTTGATATTCTCAATTCAATCCGAAACATTGTGTTAAAACAAAATAATGGTGTCATGTACAATAGTGGTGAAAAATTTACAACTCTAAGACATGTACTACTTTAGTTAAACTTTCCTAAAATCACAAGTTTTACATTATGCATCTGAAATAATTTTGCATTAATCTAAAATTCTCTTTTGGATTTTGAAAACGTGTAGTTGCAATTAATTTCATACTAAGTTATTTAATTTGGAAAAACTACACACAACATTTTTTTATAAAAAACAAAAACTTACCCTGATGGAATTCACTTTTATATTCGTTTTTGTTTATGCCTAAAACAATAAATAAATATAATTAAAAACAATATCTCTATATAAATTTGTAATTTCTTTAAAAAAACCAATAACATTTAGCGTCGATTTTCTTCATTTATTTCATAGGATAAAAGAAGAAAAGTTAATTTTTGAGAGTTTTTAATGACTCCATTGATAGTATTAACCTATGAATGTCATACAATTATAATAAGCTACAAAAATCCGCTTATAGCAAATACAGCAACAGCACAAGTCAATGAAATATTAAAAGAACAGTTTTTGCCTCAAAATGTCCTAGTTTCCACCTAACAATATACATTTGTAGAAGGAAAATATTGAAAAAAATAAAATACTTGCTTTCATGTCTGTGTATGTTGTGATCATAAATGTCGCTATTTTTGATCAATCCTCTGTCTTCTGTATCTGCAATGCAACAATTGTAAATATTAATTATTATTTGAAAGTGTTAAGCAGAAGTTAATTTAAATTTAAGAAACTTTATTCATACATCACATAGATGTACCTGTCTGACAAAGTACAACTTCTCAGAATACAGTCAAAGGACGAAAGCAACTATATACATACAAGTTGTATTCACATTATTGTTGTGTTCAGTTCAGACACTTTCTGTAAATTTGACAGAATCGCTTGACACATTTTTTATAGCTTACATTCTCGTCTATTATAACCAAATATATATTTATATCCGTCTTATTGTGGTATAACACGTTGTAAGGCGTCTTAAGGCACGTATTCTAAACGTCTTATAAAACAACATTTCTAAATGTTGCGGAATGCTATCTAGTAGCCACCAATGATATTGTCGAGCGTCTTCTACATAGATGCCATTTCTAAACGTCCTGTAAACCATTTCTAAACGTCTTAAAGACGTCTTTTACACCTGACAATACTGCTGACTATCTTTTTATTTTCTGTTAGAATGTTCCACCACAAAATGAAAGGGTTACTTCCCGGTAAGAGAACAGTCTAAAATATGTATTTTCTTCAATACCTTTAAATTAGAAAGTATTTATTCAAAGGTAGTGCAGAAACCGACTCTTGATATTAACGTATGCATTAATTTGATAATGTTCTCCGGACACATATGTATGCTTCCGACTTATTTCGAGAGTTTCGGTTAGGGTATGAAATGACTTACTTTCAAATTGTAATCGTTGATCTATGAAATCGACCTATTGATCAAGTTGAACCAAATGTTTATGATTTAGAGTTTGGAAATTGCATCATTTTGCTGCAACTTATAAAATTGTCAAACATCATTAGCACGAAGCTATATCGTCCGACATTTATAAATTTGTTCTATGTCAACACTGAAAATTGGTAAGTGGCATCATTGTTGTAGGAAGCAATCACTAACTACAATACAGATTTAGGTTGGTGATGTTATCTTCTATTGTTTATCATAGATACGTTTTGCAAAATTTGATGAAATCCAGTGCGGCCTTTTCGGTTTTAGTACTTGGGCAGTAAAACTGGTCATTTTGGCTGATTCTTCAAATCAAATTTCGCAGTTCGTTAGTTTCTATTTACGTAATCCATGGAAATAATCTCTATTGGCTTATTATTTGATTACATTACGCACCCGCATACTATAGGATTACATAAGTTCTGAAATAAACATAAATATATACCCTTATTGGGGTTGCCATTGTTATTTGCACTTGTTTTCTTAATTACAGTTTTGAAAGACTTCCATTTCTTTTTGATGCCTTTCACTAAAATATGAATAACTAAATCTATAGAAACCATTAAACAAAATATGTGAATTAATTAATAAATATCAATAATTTAAATAATATACCTCTAACAAACAATTTTAGAAGCGTAATATTTCAAAAAATTTTATCACAATACTTATAAAAAGTGTTAAAAATAAGTTGAAACTATTCCAGATATCATTTTCATTGGCCATCAATAGGAAGAATTTTTTTCTGGCAATATATTACAAAAAATGGACGGCATTGTTTTGTGTTTTCAGGCATTTTTATCAAAGTTTTCGGTATTTGGTTAAAAACGAAAAATTTTACATGAATTATAAAGACAAAACCTTATTTTATTCCATAAATAAAATTGTTTCACAGTCTTCTCGAGAATGTATACGCGGTCATCCAAAAAAATTTTGAGAACAGAAAAGTATTTCTATATCAATTGATGTTGCAGGCAAAAAAGCATATGCAAATACAAATATTTCAACAGAGGCTTGAACATTTTCACCATTGTTTTCATTGTCACATCAAATAAAGTTTTCACACCTCCAACTAGTGAAAGCCTGTTTCCACAAGTATTATTGTGTCTATATTTGAGAGAAAAACGAAATACACAATGTAAATAAGCATGTAATAGCTAGCTATCATAACACAATAGAATTCAAAATTATCAAAAAATGACTGAATCTTGCTATATTTGGTCAAAAACGGCATTTCCGGATTTTCCGATAATGCCGGGAAAAATTTTTGTAGTGATGAAGCATTACATAAATTACTAGCAAAAAAAGAAGAAAACGTTAATAAAAAGTTTCTGGAAATGAAAAAAGTCTAAGTTCACAACCATGTTGTCGTTATTGTCTCCCAAAAAACTCACAAATATTACATAATTCTTCGATAAGACTAATTTTATTTACCCAAGTAATTTTCAAACTGTCAATTTGACAGAATCACTTGACACATTTTTTATAGCTTACATTCTCCTCTATTACGATCAAATAAGTAATAAAACGTTTTTTATCCGTCTTATTGTGGTATAACACGTTGTAAGGCGTCTTAAGGTACGTCTTCTAAACGTCTTATAAAATATCATTTCTAAATGTTGCGGAACGATATCTAGTAGCCACCAATGATACCATAGTTCCAATTTCTAAACGTCTTCTAAACCATTTCTAAACGTCTTAAAGACGTCTTTTACACCTGACATAGTTCCAATTTCTAAAAGTCTTCTAAATCATTTTAAGAAGCGCTATAAGACTTCTTCTAAACGTTTAATTTTTTATTAGGGATGCTAAGACTTTACTTACAAACATCACCGTAAAAGAGACAATTGATCAAATCATAAAAAGTATTTCAGTACAACAAACTTCCATTAGTTTTAAAGCTCTATTTCTCTTTAAAAATAAAATTTAAAAGCTAATTTAAGGTATGCCAATCGGTTGCCATCTATTCAAATACTTGATTTAAAATTGTTGCCTTATGAGTAACCGTCTTAGATGATATAGTCGTCAAATCAAATATAGTTGATAAAAATCAATCAACCCTGTTTCAAGGTGCATATATGCAATAATTATATCAAAAGTATAATAAATTCTAAATACTTACTTTTGATAGTGTTCAAATATATATTTTAAGAGCTTCGACTAGTTGAATTGCGATTAGATTCACATACCCATTTGGGAAAACCAATAGTTAAATATAGAATTGATAGTGATTAAAAGTAACATTTTAAAAAGTTCAGATTTTTTCATTTAAAAATATCAATTTTAGTAAATATTATCCATTTTTTCAAGTTTTTACTAAAGTCTCTTAAGTAAGAAATCAATAGTTTATGACAAGTCAAAATAAATTTGAAAAATGAATGTTATTCAAGATATTTACAAAAATAATTTATGATGAATGAAATAAATAACAGTAATTTTTTTAACAGAATAACTGATAAAAAATGAAAATAACAGGAAAATTTTTTTTAATGAAAAGTATTTCTTACGTTTTTATTGATCAAATAAGGTATGTTAATGCCGTAATTCTTATAAATTTGTTAAAGAGAATTATTTTCAGTTATTCTTACAAATAATAAATGAATAGCTGAAAATATAATAATAATTAATAGTAGTATGCAGTAAAATAATTTCATAAAAAGTGTAATAATAATTAATAGTAGTATGTAGTAAAATAATTTCATAAAAAATGTAATAATTAACAGTAGTATGCAGTAAAATAATTTCATAAAAAAATGGCTCTTATTTTCAAACCTCGGCCTTCGTCAGCCCGCCCTACTTACATCTCCGAACACGCCATAGTGCTCCTCCATGTAATTCCGTGCATAGTGCAATT
>CABFPE010000154.1:166436-176783 GCA_900660155.1 Hofstenia miamia | reverse complement strand
CTTTATTCATCTATAACATTAGCATGTATAGCGTTAAAGTAACAATAAGCTTATAAGTTGGGGAGTAGGGTTAGGGTTAAGGTTAGAGTTTAATACCCAATTTATGACGTAACTCAAACTGGGTCCCCTAAAGTACAATAACGCCTAAAATGGTTACTATAAAACATAACTAACATAACTTGACCCTTCAATAATTGCAAGTAAGGTAGTTACCACTTGCCAGTTCAGATTCAGGATTTTTAACGCCGTATTTTTTAATTTCATATTTATTTCAATAGCATTGTTTCCAATAACTTCGTATTCCAAAAGCAACCGTTTCCAATAATTTCGTATTTTTTAATTTCGTATAAAATATACGATTTAAACATGTTGTTGCATAAAAAAACATTAAGCTTAGTACGAATTTGTTTATAGAAATGCGAACATTCGCTTAAGGAATATTCAAATGCGACTATCTGATATATAAACAGTATCTGCTAAAAATTGTCTAAAATTTAATACTAGTTTCAATTTTAATTAAATTTCATTTATATTGAAGCTGAATGTACCCTCAAAATATTTACAGGAGCTATATACCATATTTAAAGCACGTATTATTTCCAATAAACTACATTAAAAGTAGACAAAATTTCGTAAAATCTATGAATAAAATGTCATCATTGTTTATGACATATATACAAAATACGATACTACTGGAGTACGAAGTACTAAATTATTGGAAACGATGCTATTCAAATACGATATTAGTGGAATACAAAGTTATTGGAATACGAAATTAATGGAATACGATACTACTGGAATACGTAATTATTGGAATACGATTTTAAAAGAAAATTGAAATTTCCATTATACGAAATTAAAAATTTCGACTTTAAAATACTACCCCATTATCTCCCTCATGACAGCAGAACAGCTGTTTCTGGGGGCAAATGAAACAGAAATTTCAGCTTACATTTATGTAATTTAAGTGAAACCTATCATGTACAACACTGCAATATTATATATTGACTACTAATTTTGAATATGCATTTACGGTAGCAATAAGTAAAATATATTACGTCATGTAGGGGTTTACACGAAATATTTAAGTGAATGCCAATATAGTGGTCGACATGAATTAGGAACAGCTTAATAAATATAAATTTTTATATATTAGGATAAATTCAATTGTTGAAATGGGTTGCAAATTCTGCGTGTTGTCATAGTAAAATAAATTTGTTAGCCAATTACACAGAGAGAGTATTGGGTAAAAGCATCCAAAACAATCAGTTTAGGTTGTCACGTGAAATTCGTGAAATACAGAAGGCATCCACATCAGCCATTAATATTTTAATAAAACACAAATGCACTTCTAAAATCGCAGAATCAATTTTATATTAAGAAGCAGAAACCGAATTTAAATATCAAGTTTCATTAAACTCTCAATTTAATGTAGTTTGTTTTGATTATTTAAATTATTTGCAAATGAAATATATATCGAATTTTTAGGCATAACAGTTTAATCGCATTCTAGGGACGGACTATATATTGCTCACAAATATAAATATAAATTATTAATTAAACAGCTCAAACGTTTGCATGCGCTTCCTTGCTAAATACTCTGAATATGTAGTAATTACCATTGCAAGCATTATAAAATAATTGCTAAATTTATAAAGTTTTCTGTTTATGGCAGGTAAAAATGACTAACTGTTAAAAAGGGAATTAGGCATATTTAATAGAATTTTGCTCTTTTACCCAATTTCGCTAAAAGTTCGTCAGATATCAACTTGAAATTCGTTGTCACCTACAACATTTAATGCGTTTCATGACTATATTGAAATCAAATTAATAACGTTTAGAATTAAATGGCTTTAATCTACTGAAATTAACTGAAATGATTATTTTCTTAATACATGCAAAAAAAACTTTTTAATAAAAATGGTTAATATCCATTTTTATCATCATTTGCATCAAATATTAGATCCTTTTATGTTCCATATTTTGTAAAAGAGTGGCATAATAGCATCTACAAAATNCCTTTGTCTAATAGCTTTTAGAATTAGAAAACAATAATTATATCCCTCATGACAGCAGAACAGCTGTTTCTGGGGGCAAATGAAACAGAAATTTCAGCTTACATTTATGTAATTTAAGTGAAACCTTTCATGTACAACACTGCAATATTATATATATACTACTAATTTTGAATATGCATTTACGGTAGCAATAAGTAAAATATATTACGTCATGTAGGGGCTTACACGAAATATTTAAGTGAATGCCAATATAGTGAACGACATGAATTAGGAACAGCTTAATAAATATAAATTTTTATATATTAGGATAAATTGAATTGTTGAAATGGGTTGCAAATTCTGCGTGTTGTCATAGTAAAATAAATTTGTTAGCCAATTACACCAAGAGAGTATTGAGAGAATGGGGTAAAAGCAATCAGTTTAGTCTGTCACGTGAAATTCGTGAAATACAGAAGGCATCCACATCAGCCATTAATATTTTAATAAAACACAAATGCACTTCTAAAATCGCAGAATCAATTTTATATTAAGAAGCAGAAACCGAATTTAAATATCAAGTTTCATTAAACTCTCAATTTAATGTAGTTTGTTTTGATTATTTAAATTATTTGCAAATGAAATATATATCGAATTTTTAGGCATAACAGTTTCATCGCATTCTAGGGACGGACTATATATTGCTCACAAATATAAATATAAATTATTAATTAAACAGCTCAAACGTTTGCATGCGCTTCCTTGCTAAATACTATGAATATGTAGTAATTACCATTGCAAGCATTATAAAATAATTGCTAAATTTATAAAGTTTTCTGTTTAGGCAGGTAAAAATGACAGTAATTCATAGAGTATCTAATAACTATGCATGCCAAGGCCTACTATGTAACACGGCCGGGAACATTACATCCTAGCCTCTCTTTGAGGGGGCCAATGCAGTATGTGCATTTCGACATTTATATCAGGAACTGTTTACTATAGAGCTTAGCTTTCAACATAAAGAACTCAACCAACTTTTGACGAAGAATCATATTTAAATAATTTCTGAAAAATTCTGTAATGTAGTTTTTGCGGTGTGCACAACTATTTTACGAAAATTTCTCTACAAATCCATATTACAGTTATGGAACCTTAATATTTTTAGAAAGTGCAAACATTTGATAACAAACTCATAGACTTCTGTCGATTGCTCATAGAATAGTGCAATTTTTTAAAGTTTTTTGCAACTGGCTATTATCCAACTTGCATGCAAAATATGAAACATAAAAGGATCTATTGATTGGTGCATAGCATTATAATATGGGATAATTATACTAGCAAATAGTCGTTTGGGGTTTTTAGCTTCGTTTGTGGAGTATAATGCATTTAGGTGTTTTAGCTTAATTTTTTTGCAAGTTTGAAATTGAAATCTATGTGTGACTTGGTGTCCATTCCTATCTTAATTGGTATTTTTATGTATTACCTTTGCTAAGGAGACACTATTTTCAGCTCTTTTGTCTCTCTGTCTGTCTGTTTGTCATCAAGATTTCTCCAAACGTAATGAAGGAATCGTTGTGCAATAAATTTCGACAATGATTTGCTATAAATTAGATTCATATAAATTTTCAGACTGATCCCGATTTCGGTCTGCTAGCTATAGCCAACTTTAACGATATTCGTAGGGGGGGTATGTCAATGCACAGGAAAATCTACATTGTGTAGCAAATTCATTTATTTTATAAATTACACAATATATGAGTGTGTGTGCACCCATATATCTTCATCTGTATTTTAAAAATATTTCATAATTTTTCATTCTTAGTTTTTACAATGACTAAAAAAATTCCAAATTCTATTCATCACGCAACTGCTGCATTTTTTAATTGCATTTCCATGAGCTTTGCATGCAAAATTATTGCACGTACTGCACTTTACAGAAACATTTTTATCATGTGCTCGGAAACATGCTACACAGTTCATCTTGAATTTGTAATTTCTCTCTTAAAATTCTTTATTTGTACCCACCGTTAGCATCAGTGCAGCATAACATGCCATATCAATATTAATCAAATAAAAAAACACCGAGTAAGACCAATGTGCAATTTTCAACTACTGAGTTGAAAAAAGACCCATAACAACGTAAAAAAGAGCAAACTGATACTACAAATACCTCCTAAAGTATGTAGTGTTGATTGTCTAGCTATTACGAAAGCATCATTTAGGCATAGTCAGTTGAAATTTGTAAAAAATCAATGAAATTGTTAAGATTTTTCTCGTTTTTAACACCATTATATTCATTGATATACATCTTCTCTGAATGTATATTTGCTATTACAAGTGCAGAAAGTTGCCTCAGCCACCCCGCGAAATTTAATTAAGTCTAACTTTCACCACTGTATAGGACTATCTTGAGAATTGTTTTCAAAAAGATCCATTCATTAGATTTTGAAAAATTCTGATGATAAACAGACAGACAGTCTGACAAACAAAGGCGAAAATAATGTCTCCTTGACGAAATTAATAAACATGTATTCCAATTAAGGTATAGGGCTGAAAACAAAGTCACAGTGTCAGTATGCACTGAAAAATGGGAAGCTGACACTTTTAGTCACTGTTTGTTCACATGAACATACATTTCCACCGCCTTAATTGAAATTGCCTGGACCTTCGAAATCACTTTTTCACAAAATGCAGTCATTCTTTCCGTTATTTTTTGATAAAGTTTACCGCCTTGTTCTTAGTAAAATGGAATAGGCCTTTATACTAAGCCGTATATAGCCGAGCGCTTTATGCCCAGTAATTTTACAACTTCTTCAAAGCCTTCATCATTATTTTACGCACCAATAATTTTGTTATATCAGCAATTCTGTTTTTCTGTTAGTATAAGCTCTTTTTTTTTAAATCACTTCTTATATTATGTTAGACGTTTTAATCGGTTGCAGTAGATTACTCTTCTAATGTTTCGGAAACCTTTCAAGGTTCAGTATATTTGAACAAAGTTTGTTAGCACTGACAATGAAAATCCTTTTGTTATTTTGCATTGAAATGTTTTTTGTTGAAATATTTTTTATTATTCCCATATATTACATGTATCATTTCATAAAAAAAGTATAAAGAATTCTTTAGAAATGGTCGAAATTGAATTGTTTGTTGTCAAATTAAAAATTGTTGTAGAATTTGAATTCCAAATTCTCAAGTAAATGTTGGTGTCTTTTGTTTATGGTTTTGAGGAACGATATTGAATTAAATTATAGTTATATCAGCATTTGAAGTAGTAGTAATTGTAGAAAAGGTTTTTACGATATTACAGAAAAAATTATTTATAAATTTAAATAGCACTTAATGCAAATTAATTGAATTCAGGGTAATAGTGAGGGGGACGGCTGCATCTGAAAATGGAAATTTCCATTCTATTTTCAGATTATGGAAATGGATATGGAATGGAAATAAAAGGGAAATATGTGGAAATGCAAATTAAAAAAACCAATATTCTCAACAGCATATAAAATTTTCAACACATCCTAAATTTGTTATAGAAAAAAATGTGCTAAAAACAATAAATACATGTATTAAAGTAACTAAAATAAGTCCTAATCCCAAAGAGCGTTGAGCACTTCTTCCAAAGACAGACTTAGAAAGTTCTTTCATTTTTGTAATCTCGGCATGTACAACATAATTCAAAAGAGTGAACACAACGTCAAAATTTTGTTAATGTAAACCACATTGACTAAATATTTGCTCCAACGCAATTTTACAGCTAAATCAGTTCTAGCTTTCATGTGTAAATACGGAAATTGTTGAGCATGGTTTCAGAAATTCTCAAGACTGCCCAGTTGCATTTGTGACATCTAATATCCACTTATTATTTCAGTATGTCCACACGTGTCGGTACTTTTTTTAATGTTTAGTAGCACCGCAATAATTACCTACAGAAAGTTTGTGAAGCATAACAGTTTGCTTCACAAATTTTGGTATATATTATGGCCATGTATATATGACTTTAGGTTATTCAATTTTAATTATCTAAAACTGTACTTTGATTGTGAAAATTGCTTGAAAATGAAATTAACTGAAATGATTAATTTGAAATATCCTTGGATGAGATCAGGGACAAAACTATTCCGAAATTCTATCATGGGTGCTTTAGCAGCTCCAACCAATCAGAACACTGAATTGTAATTTTAGTTCCCACTATTAGAGTTATGGAAGATCATTCAGTCTCAAAATTGTATGGGGCTGGGATAGTAAATTACTATGGCAAAATACAATAAGACAAATCGGGACTAGGACCAATAAAATACTTGTTATGCAGAACCATTGCCACTAGTTCTTAGATCTGGAAATTTATGGAAAATCATGTAAAGGAATTTTAAAATAGTTGTGGAAATGGTATGGAAATGGAAGGCATCCCCTACTTCCAAGAAATTATTTGCAGGCGGTCTCAACCCCAGCACACACAAATATATCAATGCATTCTGACAATACACGTTTCAATATTCTGTCTGATTACCTCTTTTTAATAATGATGTTTTCTTCTTCATAATTACTTATCTCAGTTATTCTTGCTTAGCCCGCGTGTATTAACAGCTTGATAATGACTTTACTTCGCCACTCTAATTCACATGAATCATGCAAACTATGTTTGAAAGCATTCACTTATTGTTTTTGAATTCACCAAAGCTTCTACGCCCGATGCAAGCTGGATAAAGAATTTCAAAAAATTGGTAAAATATTTTCTGTTTACTTGGTGGCCTCTTCGTCCTGACCAGTCAATGCATTTTGACAGGATTACCTCATATTGTATACTCTTCTCAAGAAATTATATGTTGACTGCACTTGAAATACATATATCCCCAATATTGAAGTGAATCCAACTTGATGATCATCACTCTCACAATGAATACATCAGTTTCTACCTTGAACAGTTCGTGTAGGCATTAATCTATAATTTTTCCTAGCGTTTTTGAGCATCATGGTCCAACAATCAGCGGCTACCATGACTTGAAAGAGAATTACTTGTTGTTGAATCATGATTTTGTAAAAACAGCATTCGTAGAAAATTCAGCAATGCAAACGGCATTCCACACAAAATCCAATATTTCTTACATAAAACCGCAAACTATTCAAATATCATCTGT
This sequence comes from Hofstenia miamia, assembly GCA_900660155.1. Classification (NCBI taxonomy): domain Eukaryota; kingdom Metazoa; phylum Xenacoelomorpha; order Acoela; family Hofsteniidae; genus Hofstenia; species Hofstenia miamia. The sequence goes on along the minus strand of CABFPE010000154.1, from coordinate 169,651 downwards.
TGAAGCTGTCCCTGATAACCAAAGTGAAATATATATTTTGAATCTCTTATTGATCTTTATGATTATCAATAGCCCACCTCCAAAAATATAGAGTTCATATGCAGCTGTCCCAACTTGGCTACTCACCATCGATCTACTTTGGAAAATCAATCGTGAGAATGTGAAGTGGATAAAAAGTGTGCAAAGTCCAAATAATATTTACTTCAACACTGAAATCTAATACTCATTTGTAGCAATTTGTGTTTTATTAAAAGCTTTATAATATTCAAATTTATCACTGTATACATAAAAACAAAGACACAAATTGATAGTAACTAATTGGTAAAAATAACTTAAGGTATACTCAAAATGTTTTTAGAAATCTTTAAATTTTTACTTATTTTTACTTTCATATTATCATATAAACATCTTAGTTAGAGCATCGGTTACTGTTCATTTTATTCATAATTTAATGATTACCTAGAATTTTGGTAAATTATTTTCATAAAAGCATTATATTATAAAAATTATATATAAATGTTATTTTTTTTGTAAACTTTTATATTGTGAGGAATTATTGTGTATTACCGTCTAATCGTTAAATTTAAAATACAAAGTAACTTTTTAAATGTCTATTTTTCCAAATTTGTCTACCTCAGTGAATTGTGCGTGTAAATTTATCCCAAGCAATCTCATTTTTTCTCCGATAAACTCATTTTTGAAAAAGATGCCTAAACTTAAATGGATTCGCACAAAATTATAGCATGTGTGGTAGAGGGGGTTGGTCTAAAGCGTGTAAGCGCCCCTCCCCTCATTTCTAAAAATAGCACTACACCTTTGTTCGTATCAATTTACAGCATTGATTTTAGATGTATGAGCTAACTATTAAGTGCCCTCATAATAATTATACATTAAGATGTCTTGTCTTCAGTAGAACCCGTCTCGAATAGGTTGATTTATTATTATTTCAATGTGTCTGCACACTGCTTTGATTTTTTCGCGTAAACATACTTCACCAGCATACTACAAAAATCTTGAATATTTTGAAATGTGTTCTGTAGCAATTGTAAACAGTATAACTGCCTAATTGCATGCTATATTGTTTCTTTAAAATCCTTTATGAAATTTAGGTCAGAACTTAGTCATCTTGCAGCAATTTAAGTTTCTTAGTTCCCTGCTATTCCCTTTATCTCGAATCACTATCAAAACCAAGATTTAATTACACAATTACAGCTATTCAAATGCCGTGGTGATTGGTCTGCAAAAAGAATGCAAGAAAAGAATATTTTATCTTGAAATTTTGATGCGGCATCAAATTTCCAAAGAAAATAATCACATTTTAAAGAAAATCTTTTATAAAAAATGAAGAATTTTCTAAAAATATAACATTTTGAATGCTTAATTATCAGTAAAATAACTTTTTGTCAATCATTTCTCAATGTATTATATAATTAGCTACGGCTTCCCATTCTCAGGAAATATTTTTGTTTCGCTTGAAAATATTTTTGATGTTAAATACGATCTAAGTGTATAAAGAGAGATTTATAGACTTTAAATAATTGCACGTAAGTGGCATGAATTTATCATGCCATAACTTTTGGCTTAGACATTGTATTTATTCCTCTACTTATTTAAAACAGTAGAAATTAGTACCATATTATTAAAATGTTTATTTATTCTAAATTGTGGTTTTGTATTAAATAATTAGCGCACTAAAATAAATTTAAGCCTAATTTTTTGTATTTTAATTTTTTCGGACTCTTTGATGTTGTAATATTTCTTTCAATTTAGTTCACTATTGTTCTTGTTTAGATCTTACAATTCTTTCAACAAATGACGGCTTAATCAAAAATGATATATCGCATATTCAATCGATTTCGAAGAAGACAACTTCTTACCCTTCTGATGATGGTCAACTTGGATATGCACTAATAATCAATAACTGGGATTTCCAGTAAGTGCTTGTACCAAGGTTATTTAAAGTTTACAATACAGAAAATGTAAGCTTATGTCACAATTCTATTGATGTGGTTGTTTCTCAAGGAGATCTTTTTGAATGCATATTATATATATATATATAGATGTTAAGAACCATTTCTATGTCCTAGCTTAAGTTGCTCTGCATGCTCAGAGGTACTTGCGATGGCCTATCTATTGTAGTTTTACACAGCATATATTTAGTATGAGCATAGTTGATATGGCCTTTTTAACACTTTTCATTGATATGACCGAATGTTGTACATTTTAAATTTTATTAAGTAATTTAAATTAGATTCACTAGACAGCATTGACAGCTTAAGGGCAAATGTTCATTAATTTAGTGTTTAAAACATTGTAAAATCAGTATAACAATTTTTTCAGAGATTAATTGAAAATGATGTATAATAAGTCAGATATACTGTTTCAAACAACAACGACAAATTTATCTGTAAGTCAACTTTAAGTGGAAAAGTGTAGACAGTTTAGTCCTAAATATTTTGAAATTTGTATACACTGTTATCAATTTTATATTCAATTAGGGGTATTTACGAAGAACCTAAAATTGGATTTTGATTATATTAGTAATTTTAAAGGCAAGCAACATGCAGCAAGAATCAACATCAATGCGAGGTATTAATATAAGTCCTTCCAAGGCCTTCATATAAGGCTTTAGTCCTTCGTTCATATTTTTGAAAAATGGGAAAGGTTTTTGAAAGTGTTTAGTATGTTATATGCTTAGGACTAAGAATTTGAATCGGAATAAAGTAGATGGCGACAATCTTCAAAATCTTTTCAACGAGTTAGGATATAAAATGTACAAAAATGATTGTCATTATCAGAATTTAAAGACAGAAGTTATGCGAAATGTTATTGTTGAATTTGTTAATGATGGATGCCATAAAGAAAAGGAATGCCGTTCTGTAATTTTGTTCATTTCATCTCATGGTGATGAAAATGGCGTTTGTGGAATCAATAACTCAATATTGAAATTTGATACAATAAAACAATTATTTGGAGAATCAGAAAGTCTTAATAGGATTCCCAAATTCATTTTTTATCAAGCATGTCGTGGGAAGGAATTGGATAATGGAATAAGTATGAATCTTTTCTTTGTACTACACTGTTAATTTTCAACAAATATTTGCTTTTCACATGCACTTATATTATTTTTTACTATCATAATTGAAATTCTAGCTGCAATATAATAAATATATATATATATATATATATATATACATATATATACATATATGCAT
>CABFPE010000154.1:133671-144852 GCA_900660155.1 Hofstenia miamia | reverse complement strand
AACATCATACATTCTCATGTACAAATACATGTATTAAGTTCACAAACTTTTTAAGAATATAAATAATACAACTTTCTTCATATGAGCTTAGTTATCACAGTAAATGTTTGTTTCTTGGTTACATTTATAATCTCAAATAAATTAATAAATATTTTTTACATATTGTTCTTAAGTTGCACATCTTATTCTATAATTAGTCAGATGATTGATATTTGATCGTATAATCATGTTTTTTATCTTCTTCTAAAATATTGTTCATTTTTTTTCACTTCTTGAGTTGTTATCCAATTTATTCCATAGTGATATTGAAAAATTTAGGAATCCGTTCTTCATTACTTTTCAATTATACTTAGTTTTACCAAATGTAATTATTCTTTGATTTAGATTATTAGAAATTTCCAATTTTCGTTTCCTAAATATTGATAAAGATCTAATGTTTTGATAAGTTTCTAATGATCTTATATGGGATTTACACCTTATGTCTTTTTTATTTTTGTTACTAATTATGTTTATTCCCCATTTAAATAATTTCTCAATAACTTCGATTTTGCTTTTTTCCTTTAGTTCGTAAATAAAAAAGATGAGTACAAGAAATGTGATAGAACAAGTGATCGAAAGAGTATTACCCTCCATTCTATTGGTATAAACTTTCCAATTTTTTGAATTGATCTTATACCATACACCAATTTCTTTATGATGTTGTTTGCCTCGTCTTCAAAATTCAAATTATTGTCAATTACTACTCTCAAATAATTCATTTTTTGTGATTCTTAATACTTTCTAATGTTGATTCATTTCTTCTAGTCTTAATTACCAAAACTATAGTTTTTTCAATATTTACTGTAGTTTTAGCAAGTTGTTATTAAAGAATGATTGCAATTTTTCGAGATGTTCTTGTAAAGCTAAAATATCATTACATTAAATGAAAGTATCATCTTCAAATTGTACATGATTACTATTAATGTACTGATCCATATCATTTACATATAACTTAAATAGTAATGGACCCAGTACTGATCCTTGCGATACTCCATGGTTTAGTTCCAATGAATTTGATATTTCTTCTTTGAGTTTACATACTGGTATCTATTACTTAAATAACTATTTAATTACTCTATTAATGAATAAAATGGTTTATTGAACTAATTTTTTTAAAGCATCTAGTGATGCTTTATATATTTTTTCATTCCTATCAAAATTTGATCTCCAATCTTCAACAGCATAAAGTAAAGCATCATTTGTAGATTTATCTTTTTGATGTTTTGATATTAATTAATTTTATTCCCAATAGGCAATTTTATTTAAATTTCATATGAACTAAAGTATACGCAAAATCGGTATACACAAATTCCAAGCTATAGTGTACCATAATCCATCACAATTGCTGTTAAAAGAGATTAAGATAGAAAATAACAATTAAAGTTAGCAACCAATGTGATGAAATTACCTAACTAAAATTTAATAATCAAACATAATTAATGTGCAAGCAAGTATTTGTCAACAAATAAATTTGACCAAAATCTGAGGACGAATCACTCCTCATTAATTTTAGCTAAAACATGCAGACTAGTCTTTGTGAATTTGAATTTTAAATCGACAGGTACTTGTTTTTGATTATACTATAAATACAAGCAACTCAGTGTAAATTTAATGAAATAAATTCTTCAGAGTTATTTCAACTTTCTCTTATTTTGCGGTTTGATTATTTCATTTGGAGAAATTGAAGCACACAAATTCTGGTCAAAATTTCCAATTTTTATGCTAGATGTCTCCCTGAATAATTGAATTTTCTAAGACCAAAAACAACAAATTCCCAATTTATGCAGTTAAAAATGAAAAACTAAAATAGTCATAATAAATTTTGTAAAGATCTTTTCATTGTCTATCTGAATATGTTTTTCAAATTCTTCTATGAGTTTTCAATTTTTTTGCACAAAGCATTTTATATTAGAATTTGAAAACAATAATTTGAGAGTAATTTTTTTTTAAATTGATGTTTGCTCAAAGAAAAAAATCAAATTCAAAAAGTCATACTAAAATTTTTGAAGATCATTTCATTGTTTATCTGAATGTGTCTTTAGAATTCTTCTATGTGTTTTATGTTTTTTCCACAAAGCATTTTATATTAGCTTTTGGAAACATTAATTTGAGAGTGCATTTTTTCAAAATTGATGTTGCTCAATGGATGAATGCTATTATTAAAAATATATTGTAAAAATATGAATACTAGATTCCTTGCCCATATTTTGAAGTGTTAAATATTATGGTATCGTCTTTCAATTTTCTACATGAAAATTTAGCAGTCAGAAGAAACAGACAACTAGAAAGAGTGCCAACTCAAGAAAACTGAGCACCCATAATGATATTAACACATCTGAACAACATAGACATGATTAAGGTAGAAATTAATTGAGTGATGATGAAAGCAACAATAAAATGTCTATCATAACTGATGAATGTGCAATGAAACTGTGATTCAAACTAGAAGACTTGGAAAAATCAAACAACAGACTTATCAATGCATCAGGGGAATACATTGACATAAAAGGAATGATAAAATCAGTATGGATGCAAATAGCAAACACAACTTTCAAACAAAGATTACTAGTGGATGAAACACACAATAATCTATTAAATTATGAAGTGATACTTGGTGATGACTTCCTAACAAAAAACAAATGTGTTGAAAATTATGTGAACAAGACAATAAAGGTACAAGAAGAAGAGATAGAAATCAAAGATGAAGAGGGAAGAGACATCACAATAGCATTCAAATTGGAAGCAGATATGAAACTACAAAGATACCAATGGAAAATGCATGTGATAAAAACAGAGCAGCAAATATCATCATATATTATGTTATATGAACAGAAGGCAATCAACAAAAAGAGAGTATCAATGCTGTCAAGTGTATGTGTAATCAAAAATGGATGAGAAATGATACTGATTTTAAATGTGATTAACAGAAATGTTAATATAAGAAAATCACGTGTGAAGATATATAGAAAACACATCAAGTCTATCATTAGGATAATTCCCTAATTGATTGAAGATGATGATGAACTGTCAATTCCAGGACAAGTAAGTGGAAAGTAATCCATAAAGATTACTTAAGTGAAATGGATGAACACCATCAAGCTAATGAGTAGTCTTAAAGGCTGATTCAAGAGCATAGGGACAAAAGCTGAAGAACAACAAGAAGAATACAAAACACTGGAAATAAAGTAAGAAGAATATCAATACTTGGAGGAAAAGGAAAGGATACAACTGAAAGAAGTGCTTGAAAAACACAAGAAAAAATTCAACTAAATTGAAATCAGCATGGGAGAAGCTAGAGGGGAAACTCAAGAAAAAGTAACTATCACAGATAAACCTATAAAGTTGCCTGTAAGGAGAGTACCAGAACAATTAAATGAAGAATACAACTGAATCTTGAGTGAGTTGATTGATAACAAAATAATTTGACCAAGCAAAAGCCCATATGCAGTGCTGACAGTGTTCATGAAACAAGGGAACAAACACAGATTGTGTATAGACTTTTCAAAACTGAATGAGATAGCAAAAAAGGATTCATATCCACAGCCAAGAATCAAGGAAATGCTATACAAAAAATTTCTATGAAAGACAACTCAAAAGACATGATTAGAAACACAGAGAAACCTAACAACAAGAAGGACATACAAAGAATAATGGGATTTTTCAACTATTATGGAACATTTATTACAAATATCACAAGTAAAATAGTGAAAATGACCTGACTGATGAGAAAAGCAGTACCATTTGTGTGGAAATGGGAAGAGCAGGAGGAGCTCAACAAGATAAAGGAAGAACTGGCATCACCAAACACTCTGGTTTATAACAAACCAATAATCTTAGATGGTTATGCAAGTAAAGTGGTGATATGTGCCAATACAGTTTTTCAATCAGAATCTAAAAACAAGCATGGAAAATTTTGGGTCCATGAAATTAGAAATGCTAGCAATCATTGAGAGCATAAAACAATTCCAACACTTCCACATTGGAAAGGAATTCTGAGTATGCACAGAAAACAGAAGTTTAGCATGGCTAAAAAATTCTCTGGAGTCAAGATGGATTGAGTAACCATTCCAATTGCTACCCTACACAGAATACAAGGATCTACCAGAGATAAACATTGGCAAAAGAGGTGAAGCAATATTACTAATAACATTCAAGAAGGAAGTAATGGAAAACAAGATAATAAAAAAGCAGAAGGATGCCATGATAATGAACAAGATCAGAGACAAAATAAAAGACTCAAGCAAGTCTTTATGAAAAGTGACAAAGAGCTACTACCAAAGACACAAGTTGAAATTAAATAAAAATGGACTCTTATACATTGAATTACAAAGCAACAGGATAGTGATCCCAGAGTATTATAAGAGAGAATTGATCAGAAAGGTAACCTGGGAATTATGCAAACAAAGAAAACATTCAATACTAGGTTTATAACAGTGGTAGTCAGAAGAACAGTGGAAGATGTAATCAACAAGTGCATAAAATGCCTATTAAACAATAAACAACATTTCTCCATGCAAAAGGCACCATTAGAAAAGATAATTGTAACCCAACCTAACAATATATTGCACATAGATCTAGAAATGTTATTGAGGGACAAAGAAGAGTACCAATATTTGTTAGTAATTGTGAACAATTTCACTAAATATGCAAGAATGATACCAATGGTAAATACAAACAGTGGATATTGTAATGATGGAGTGGATATTAAAGTTTGGTCTTATGGAAATTATAATTACAGACAAAGGACCACAATTTGAATTTGGACTATTTCAAGAAATGACAAATTTTCATGAAATAATAAATTAACAAACCACAGCTTACCACCCTCAAGCCAATGGAGCAGTGGAAAGATTGAACAGGACACTAATTAAATGAATAAGAGTTGCAACTACAAGAATTGGCATAAACAAATGGAGAAAAGTAATAGAGATGATAGAATATTTCTACAATGCATCAGTACAATCAACAACAGGGATAACATTATTCAAAGCCATGTTTGGCAGAGAAGCAGTGACATCCCTCTCAATGCAGTACTTCAACTACAGCAACAAAATGGATGACAAATATCTAAAACAATTAAAAATGCAAATAACCAGGATCAATGAAACCATGTGCCATAATATAATAAAGTAGGTGGTGAGACAACAAAGGAACTATAATAAAAAAATATATGGACATGTGTAGCATCATCCACATAAATCTAAAATAAGCTGCAAAAAGTTGAGTAGAACGGAATAAGATCAAAGAAAAGATGATTCAATATATTGTAATCAATTCAATTAGAATAATTTAGATTTATTTGTATTATACAACTAAGAAACAACATGTGTCAAAAAGAGAGATTAGTATCAGTTGATAAAAATACTTTTGACTAAACAAGGGGGCAAAGTTGCTTCCATTATTTTTAGCCACCATCTTAGCAGAAGTTTAAATTTGAATCAACAGGTACTTTTCTGAAATAACTATAAATAGATTAAAAACCTTGTAAGAAGTAGATAAAGAATTTTACTTGGAATTCTTATTTTGTTCTACTTTAATGATTTGAATATTTAATATGATGTTGAGCTAATTGAGTGGTGTTTAGTAGTGGTCTGGATCCATCACAGAGAATGATTCTAGGGTCCCTGTGCCAGACCACGAAAGTGCACATAAGTTAGGTATAGGGGTTTTCTCTCAATTAGCTGACTAGCATTTCTTTACTACATGTAATACAATAATTGATTGTTAACAAATTGTAGGATAATTAAATATTAATAAATTTATTAATACTGTTTATATCTAAATTAATGACCTATAAATGACCGATAAAGTGACTGTACATGTATTAAATTATAAATGTAAGTTAGGAAGTTGTCTGAACCAAATATATTTAAATAAGTGAATATATTTTGGTAATGGCTACATGTAATAGTTAACGAACAACTAGTAACAAGTCAGGTTGCAAATAGATAGAACACTTTTACAAAATAGAGTTTAAGTCGAGTTGTGTTGTGCTTTGAGTATACACTGATAAGGTACACATAAACTGTATCAATTGAACTGAGATGTGGATCTCAACCAAATGGATGAAATGGTGAAACTGGATGTGGAGATTGGCTTTGGGCAGATGCCCATCAAAGATCATTGGAGAGATTACTGCATGGCTTCATCACCTAAATAGTGAATGGTTCATCCTAGTTAGATAAGTTAATGGAGGTGACAAGTCAAGCAGTTTGTAACAAGTAAATCCTTACCTGCAGTAACATGACTAATGTTATACAGTAACAATATATATATAGTGACAGTGCTTGGTAGAGGATATTACAAGATTGCCATTAAAGCCACTGGTTATCCTACCTTTCACCTGGAGTGATACCGTAAGCATTGATCATAGTGATCAGATACATAGATAAAATAAAGATAATAACAAATAATAAGTGGGCAATTTATGAAAAACTATATTATCCTGAAAATGCTAAAAGGTAATGTTAATTAAATCTATGGCTGGGGAAATGTCTAATAGTAAAAATAAAAGCAACTGAAAGCTAGGGTAGCTAAATTTAAACCAATAATTGGAATATTTATTAATAATAGAAAAGGGTGACTCACATAGCCTCACAGAATTACTAATGAGGAGTTCAAATGTGATATTGGAAATGAAATTTTAGAAAGAAGAGTAATGCTTGAAAGGGCATTGAGAAATAGAAATATATATGACTCTGAAATATGGGACTTAAATTTATAAACTGAATTTAGGAAATTAGAAGAGAGCAATGCACCAACTCTTGAAAAAGAGAATACACAGAAAGCAGAGGAGGAATTCAAGGACAATGGAGTAAGAACAAAGAATTGATGAACATTGGCAAAAAAGTGAGAAGGTTTAAAAGTAGACCCAAACACCAATTCAAAGGCACTGGGACAAATTAACAAGAAGCCTTTCCTACTAATAGTCTGTTCCACTGATTCAAGTGTGAGCAGACAACTAGCTCACAACAGCAGCACAACTTTCCTTCCAGAAGTCCACACCACCAATTCAAGGGCAAGTGGACAGACAGGATTCCAGGGGAAGGTGTAAGTAGGGAACCCATAGTGATAAGAAAGTGATTCAAGGCTGACAGAACTATGGAACCCCCAACAGGTCAAGTGCAAGTTGATTGAATGAATTGGAACTGATTCAAGAGTAACCAAGTAGAAGACAATAGTACAAGTTTGGATCCTATGGACTGTGAACTGAGCACCAGCACAAGGATACCACAAAGAGTCACACAATTGGAAATGCTACATGCCACCTCAGAACTATAAGATATAAAGAGAGAGAAAAACACATATAAAGATCAATGGAGAAATGTTACATACATACTTCATGGGAACAACAAAAATGCGACATAGGTTTTGAGAAGCTGTCACTGAAAACAAAAAAATAAGGCAAGCAGTAAGAACAGAGGGCATAAGACTACTGATAGTATTGGATGAAGGAAACAGACCCATGGTGAACATGATAATTAGCTACCCTCACAAAATGAATGAAACACTTGAGAGACCATATATGTGAAGCACAGTACACATCACATTTGATGAAGATTTTACATTAGCAACAGCAAAAAGGTTAATGTTATGCAAAGACCAGATACCCAAGATACCTTAGTTAAATGTGGACAAAGAAAACTTAATGATTATCCACATACTAAAAGAAATTGAATACAACAAAAATCTAGAGAATCAGGTTGACCAAATGCTGAGAATGGTGAAGGTGCAAAAAGTCCAAATCATGATAATAGTGATAACAAAAATGTCAAAATTACCTGACTTCCTATATAAAATGTGCATGCAAGTTCAGAATTAAACTAATGAAAACACAGAAGTTTGAAATCACAGTCTTGCCAATAAATACAAAAGCAAAATATTGGTTGTTAAATGGACACATCAAGAAAATGAAATCACCCTACAAGTAAAAGAATCTGATGTAATAGTAGAAAAACTGATCAGTAGAAACATCATCAACCATAGCCCAATGGAAAAAATGTCAATTGTTGAGATTGCCAATAGAACAGGGATTTGACTGAGCAAAATAACACTATTCAATGAACCCATGAAGAAATACATGTGGGGTGCAACATCAGAAACTAGGTTGAGACAAATGGATGAACAACCAAGCAAATCATAAAGCAAAAAATTGTAAGCACCAAAAAAATAACATCCAGGATCATAGAGAAAATGATACAGCTAATAATAGACAATGAAATGAAATGATTTGAAAAGGAGAGCCCCTGATGCACATTTACCAAGATAATAAAAACCATGGAAACGATAAAAAAAAGGAGGAATACTGGAACCAGTCAAGGTATGGGAGATGGTCAAAAAGACACAAAGCAAAATGCAACTGGAGGAGGAGCTTCAACACAATTTATCCTATCCCCAAGAACACAAGAAACAATTGATAAAATCAAAATTGAAAATGGGGAAAGACAAGTCCAGTAAGCACAATGGAATCAATTGATACAGATGACAAAGAATTCTTAGTCAAAAAAAGCAAGAAGAGATAAGAGATAGAAATTACCAGCCAATAAGGGATAACCAAGCAATGGCAACAATGAAGTTAATGTTCACTGAAGCATTTACAAGAATAGAACTCAAAGAATTGTTAAGACCATACAATCAATTAGCAGTGACAGTTGAGTGCTTCACATTAAGGATAGACTTAACAGACAACATAACAATGAAATTAAGAAAGAAAAGGCTAACAAAGATGTTCTGTTAGAAAATACAAGAAAGCAAAATGAATTACCCATCCACTGTACTGACAACAAGTGAACCTTACAAGAAAATTGAGCAAGAAATCATAACATATATACTGAAGTGCAACCACCCAAAACAATTTCTATCCCAATGATCATGCCCAGGTGAAGAATACCAAAAAAAAAGAAGATAGCAAAATTGTACTTGCATGAGTATAACTCATATGCAAACACTGAAAGAAAGTGAAGAATATTGTGAAGAAAGAAGACTACAAAAAACCAAAAGAAATCATGTTAAAAATGACAAAGAACAAATATACATTGAAGGAATAATAACATCATATGACTTATATGTTGAGGGGCAACCAATAAACATACAAATACCAAAGTTGATGGAAGAAATAGAAAAGCATTTGATAAAAGCTATAATCTTATTCTTGGAATAAATTACATGGCATGGCTTGATATATGGAACAGAAATTACAGATACTATGATGTGTCAAAAAGGGTGGAGATAGTCACTATGCTAAGACTAAACAAAAATGATATGAATGAAATCTTGGAAGAGGAGCTGAGACAAAACATAAGTTTCTTTTATAAGAATGTGCCTAACACATGAAGTCTGCTAAAAGTATTTAAATTCTTTTACCCAAATACAAGATACCAGAACACATGGCACATACATGTGGAGCAGACAAGCAAATGACAATAATGATAGGATTAAAGGATTACATCTCTATAAGAAATTCTACTGCATATTTTCAGAAAAAATGAATAATCTGCAAGAAATAACAATGATATTGGATTACATACAATAAACAGAAATAATAAGATAAGCTAACACAGTAACAAATGAAAATGAAGCAGTACTTAAGATCACAAAACAACCTGAAGTCACAGAAGTCAGCTGTGATGAAAAAAAAGTGAAAATGATAAAAAGGAGAGCAGATGCAGTAGTGCATGGGGAAAGAGCTGTACTATAATTAATGTGAGCTGAGGAGGGCATGTAGCATAATTCATCCCCATTGCTGCTAAAAGAAACTAAGATTGAAAATAACAATTAGGTAGCAATCAATGTGATGAAATTACCTAACTAAGATTTAATAATCAAACATAATTAATGTGCAATCAAGTATTTGTCAACCCAAAATCTGAGGACAAATCACTACTCATTAATTTTAGCTAAAACAAGCATACTAGTCTATGTGAATTTGAATTTTAAGTCAACAGGTAATTGTTTTTTATTATACTATAAATAGAAGCAACTCAGTGTAAATTTGATGAAATAAATTCTTGGAGTTATTTCAATTTCTACTTATTTTTACATTTTGATTATTTCATTGAAATGTCTAGCTAAGCAGCTTGTGCTGAGTAGTGGTCAGGATTCCATGATGAGAACTATTCTAGGTTCTATGCCACTGATCATAAAATGCATTAAAATTAGGTGCATGATTAAGGTTTTTTCTATAGTCTGCTTAGCTGGCTATCTTTTGTTTGTGAAAATTTATATTATAACAAATATGAAAACAGCTATTTTGCCAAACATAGGATTTATCTTAACTTTTTACATCCAAATTTTAACTATGATGCAACCAATAATGTGACCATGATTTGTTTATTTAATATTAAATGTGGGATATGATGCTGCTAGTTATTTAGTTGTTTATCATATATCTGATTTTGCTGATAGTTTTTAGTAATGGCAATTAAGCATTATTGCTGTCATTAATTATGCTATGTAATAAGCAGCTAGTAACATGTCAGGTTGTAGCACATAATTGATAGTTTATTCAGTTATTTAATATGTACAAACATGTATATTTGTAAATGTGAGGTTATTGTATGTAAGGAATTATAATAAGCTAAAGCATCCTGGTTGCACTAGCATTCCTTATTTGCTCAATGACAATAACAAGGGTAGTCAATGCAATAAATTATGAGGTTATACAACACACAAAATCACTGAGAACACTAGCCATGCACTGTGAGTTTTGTTGGCAAATCCTGAGGTTTCCCTGAAGATTGGGGAGCTGTTGCCAAGTTTTGCCAAGTTGGAACTCGCTTCTCTTACATGGTTCAGCATTGGGTTTTAACACTGTAACATCATATACTCCAAATCTAAACAGAATGTTATAGTTAGCTAACCCAGAGTTACTGGGATAATAGTAATACAAAGTGATATGGAGTGATTATTGTAGAATCATGCCAACCCACCGTGAGTTTGGTATTTAGAAAAAGCTATTACTTTTCTTAGATTAACTGTTAAGCAGAGTTGACACTTTTCCGATTTCTCTCCTTTATAATAAGTGTTGTGCAGTTGATTAAACTAACTTAATATGCAATAGCCTTCACTGCTACTTAATTCACTCAACTTATTTAGGTAAAGCAGAGATGTTGGAAGAGAGGATCAACACTCAAGAGTGAACAT
>CABFPE010000154.1:121219-132671 GCA_900660155.1 Hofstenia miamia | reverse complement strand
ATCCTGTATAACTCAGGGTTATGCATTAATGGGAAGAAATGCGAAATCTTAAAAGAACAAGTAGTGTTCCTGGGAAGACAAATTTGAAAGGGTGAGATAAGGATGAAAAATAATGTGAAAGAAATGATACAAAGCATCAGCAGTCTGAAAACAAAAAAGGATCTACAGCAAATCATGGGTTTCATAAATTATTATGGATCATTCATAGCAAATGTCACTCATAAAACAGGTAAAATGACAGCATTACTTAAAAAGAATAAAACCTTCAAGTGGACATGGAGAGAACAAGAACAATTAGACAACATAAAAGATGAATTAAGTAAGATGCCATCATTAAATACCCCCAAGTATAATAAAGAATTTATCCTGGATTGTGACGCAAGTAATGTTGCTATAGGAGCATGTCTAGGTCAAATAAAAGTTGGCAAAGAAGTGCCAATACAATTTTTTAGCTGTAACCTGAAGCAAAGTGAAGAAAATTATGGATCAACGAAGCTGGAAATGTTGGCATTAGTAGAAAGTATAAAGAAATTTCGTTATTTTTTGACAGGCCAAACAATAGTGGTTTAGCATGGCTAAAAAAGTTTTCAGGCGACAAATCATCAATTGCATCAAGATGGATTGAATACCTGAATGAATTTAGATTCAATATAGAGCATCAAAGAGGAACATTGCATAAGAATGCTGATTTTTGGACGGCATTGCCGGAATATCAAAGAGATAGTGAGAAAGTAGATGGTGGAAAGAAGCAAATTCAGTTTATACCACATAATGAGTATATTGAGCTACCTGAAATTAATGCGGACAAAAAAGGAAATTCAATAATGCCAATAACTATTAAAGAGGAAATAACCAAAATAGACATAATCAAAAAACAAAAAACTGATATAATTCTCAGGGATATACAAGAGAAGGTGTATGATGACAGTTGGGTGTTGGGAAGAGAAGCCAACAGTTATTTCCAGAGATACAAATGGAAGCTGAAAAATAATGGACTTTTGTACATAGAAGGAAAAACGTTAAGGATAGCAATTCCTGAATATTACAAAAAAGAGTTAGTTTGAAAGGTGCATGAAAATGGGAACCTAGGTATAATACAGACAGAGAAAACTTTTAACACTTGGTTTATACTACAAGTATTAGAAAAACAGTCGAAGACATCATTAATAAATGCAATACATGTCTGATAAACAATAAGAGTCATTTCCCAGTACAAATGGCACTGCTTGAAAAAATAATTGTGATGGCACCTAACAAGATTGTGCATGTAGACCTAGAGAAATTATCGCAGGATGATGAGGGATATCAGTATATATTGATATTGGTTGACAATTTTACAAAATACAATCGCATGATACCATTAGATTCAACAACAGCAAAGATAGTGGCTGATAAAATTATGAAAGAATGGATTTTAAAGTTTGGGCCAAAGCAAATGATAATATCAGACAGAGGAGTACAGTTTAAAAGTAAATTGTTTGAAGAAATGGCTAAGCTGATGAAAATATTAACTGAAAAGACAATGGCGTACCATCTGCAAGTGAATGGTGCAGTAGAAAGATTGAATAAAACTATGATTAAATTGATACGAGTTTTAACATCAAGAGTTGGAGGTAGAGACTGGAGAGAAGTAGTGGAAATAGTAGAATATTTTTACAATACTTCAGTGCACTCAACAATGGGGATGACTCCGTATAAAGCCATGTATGGCAGAGAAGCAGCAACTTGAACATCAATGCAAAACCAGACAATGATTACATAAGCAAAATGAGAGATCAGATAACTTGGGTTCACAAAGCAATGTGTCACAATACGAAAAAATCTGCAATAAACAAGAAAGAAATTTCAACAAAAAGATATATGGTGAACCACACAGGGTAGGGGACAAAATTATGTGAACACTCTTTTGAGAACACAGGACGTAAATCAAGTAAGAAAACTTAAAAACACAGTGGTCAGGGCCATTCACAATTACACAAACACTACCCAATAATAACTATAAACTCAATGATGGGAGAATATTACATTTTCAAAATTTAAAACAAGCAACTGTAAATATAGAGCAAGTAATGCTTGATAAGTATGCAGAATTTAAAATCAGACAAGTTGATGATGGCATATATGCTGAGATGGATGAACTGGACAGTGTGCATGAAGAAGAATTCCAAGAGGAATATAGACCTGAGAGAGGGGAACCAGAATTTGAAAGGAGAATAATGCCCCAGAGGGCAGTAAAAAATAAAACAAGATATGACCCTGAGATATGGGATATTAATTTAGTAACTACATTTAGGAAAAATGAAATGAATGAATCCACGATCACTGATGAAAGCCAGGAGGGTCAGAAGAAAGAAGACTCTGCAATCCGATTGTCAACTAAAGGGTGTGAGGATGGAGGAAACATCGACTAGTTTGAACATCAAAACTAGATCTCCACAATCCGATTGCCAATTAAAGGGCATGACGATGGAGAGTTCCATACTGAGTAATAAGAGACGATGAGTAAGAAGAAGAGCTCTTCAATATGATTACCAATTAAAGGGTATGATGATAGAGCACATGACGCCAAGAAATAAAAGAAGAAGGATATGAAGGAAGTCTCCTCAATCTGATTACTGATTAAAGGGTATGAGGATGGAGATAATGGCAGAAAAATCACCCTCTACCAAATGTCAATTAAAGGGCAGGCAGGTAAATGAGGGCCATCAGCGTGATATTGATCACCAATTTAAGGGCGTGAGGTTGGAATCACAAAATTATGCACACTCCCCTTCAACATCCAACAGTACTCAATGCCAATTAAAGAGCAAAGAGGAAACAGCATCAACAAGTACTTGACGCCAATTAAAGGGCAGAGAGGAAATGGCAGTTACTACCATGAAAGATTGAGACATACAGCTGATAAGTGATGACTCCAACATGGACACCTCAGAGATACCTTCTACAAGTTCACTCCCTACAACAACAAGTTTGGGCATATTCTCATACAGACAAACGTCCACCACAACAAAATCATCATGATCAGAAGAAAGGGAGAGTTGAATGACTAAAATAGGGAAAGAAAGAATTCACCCCTATTTTATAGCTAACAGGAAAAAAGTGATACAACTCATATGACAATTTGTCATCAGAAACAAAACAATTGATAAGAAGCAGCACATCTACAAAAGAAAATGAGAATTAGGCAATTCCAATAGTAATTGATAAGAAGAACCATCCCACATGTAATAAGATAATAGTGTACACAGCAGAGATGAAGGAGCAATTCAACAGGCCTTATCTTAAGAGCACAGTACTTATCACATTTGACGAACAGTTCACTTTAAAAGACGTGCAGAAGTTAACAAAAAATAAAGAAGGAATCATAGCAGAATGCAAACAAGTGAACTTGGACAAAAAGTATTTAACAATGGTATACTTTGTGAAAAATAGTGAAATCGCATCAAAAAAGCTTCAATCAAACATAGAAGAAACGCTAAAAGTAGCCATGAAATAAAAATGAGATTAATAATTGTGGTTACACAAAAAGAGGAGGAAATTCCGAGTTTCATAAAAGAAATGGAAATAAAGTTGGACAACTTGTTTACGTTGAATAGTTGAATGATGAAAATATCTGAGCTCACAAAGATGGACCTACAGATCAATGAAATGGCTCCAGCACAAAGAATCATGGTAGAACCAAAGATTGTGATTGATATGTATTACCAGACCAGAACAATGGAAATTTTAGGAAGGAATGAAAATTTGGAAGAAACTGGAAATATATTTCTAAAATGTAGTCTAAATCAGATGCCTGAACACTTAGAAAAAACAGCAAGAGTATGGTCGGAGATCAAAGCAGATAAACCAATCCACAAAGAATGGCTGACAATTGATATAAGATCACCAACGAAAAAATATAATAAAAGCATAGCAGCAGTGTTGTATGAAATTAAACGTGCATATGAGATGGAGGCAAAACAAAATTTTAAAACTCAGATGTTCAAAGAAATCAGGGGCAAAACAGCAATATGGATACTAGCAATTGCGTTAACAAGTAACAAGAAATTGGTACTACCTATGATGAGGAAAGAGAGGAGACAAATAGCCAGACAGAAGAAATATGAAATATTGCACCTATTCCCACGAATATAAAACAATGGCTGCTGCAAAACGTTGAAGTGTTACCTTTATCACCCACGAAAAAAGTGCAACAAAGGTTTGAGAAACACTTTACAAGATTATTGATGCAACAACATACATTAGGAAGACTGAGTGTAATAGAACTTGCTAACAAGACAGGCATCTGTCTGAGTGAAATTGATATACTAACGGACAATACTAAGAAGTATATGTGGGGAGCAACATCTAATACAAAACTATGAGCACTCAAGTGTCACTGCAAACAATAAAGCTAGTAGAAGAAAAGAAGGTGCATGAGGTGATAACACATGAAATACGAAAATATTTAAAAGATTATCCCCAATGTGCATATAAGAAGATCATAAAGTGATCAGAGATGATGTGAAAGGAAGGAAAGAACTGTCCTATTGAAATCATTGAAATGATAAGCAAAAGTAAAGAAGAAATGGAGATCAAAGAGAAATTATTGCAATCCACAAATATTGCTCTAACTCCTAATACTCAAAGAGTAATAGATAAAGTCAATTTAGAAAAATGGGGTGAGCAAGAACCAAGCAAGCTCTTGTGGGTGGACACTGATGACGAATGATTACTAGTAGAGATTACGGTTTGAAAAGAATGTACAAATAACATAGTGCAAAGAATATTCAGTGAGGTATATGAACGCGAGACGAAATCATTAATCAAATTATTGTGTACAGAGGCGTTCATGCAGAGAGAGATTGACGAAATGCTACAACCACAAAATCAAATTGCTGTGGATATTGAATGCATTACTTCAAAAATGGTGATAAGACAAGAAACAGCGCAAAACTTAATGAAGAATGGATTGTCAGACACATTCTGGGAGAATATCAAAAAAGCTAAAAACAATTACCCAGCAACATTTGGGATGGCAATGACCAGAGAAATGGAAGGGACTTATAAGCATATAGAAGAAAAAACAATGACAACACTTTTGAAATGTATGCCACCACTGACAATTTTTATACCAATGTTGTTACCAATGGGAGACTAAACGAGAAAAAGGCAGTGAAGGCGATGTGGCATGAAGAGAATACTTATGTGAATAATAGACAAGCAGCTGAACATATTGTAAATGATGAGCGATACAAAAAGTCTAAAGAAGCATTAGTGAAGAATGATAACAAAGAGAGGATCTTTATAGAAGGCCAAGTAACACCATATGATTTATATAGTGAAGGAGAGCCAATATACAAGCAGATACAAAAAGTCCGGAGCAAAATTGAGAAATGGTCCACACAAACAGTTATACTATTCTCAGGAATAAGTGACATAATGTGGGGAGAATTGTGGAGCTCACAATATCGGTATTATGATGTCATGTGGAGAGTCAAAATAATCACAATGGTAAGATTGGGGAAAAACAACCCCAGGTGATAGAGAACATAAGTGCTTTCTATGACGAAGCGTCAATATCTAAATCCTTAAGATCCACTTACCAATTCTTTTATCCAAATACAATGATTCATCCTGATCTAGCACATACTAGTAGAATCGATGCAATTATGACATTGACGGTAGGTATAAAGGGCCTGAGATTATACCAGAAATATTATGCAGTATTCAATGAAAAACTCAACAAATTGAAAAGCATGTGCACAATGTTGAAATCGCTGAAGAATCCGTCATTTCTCAAACATAAAAAGATGTTAACAACTGAAAAGGACATAGTACTAAAACTCATGAAAGAGGAGCAATATGAGAAAATCAGTTGGGAGATGAAAGAAGCTAATAATATCATCAAGAGAGCTGCTGAAATGGTACATGGAGAATGAGTAGTCATCCTTAATTAGCTATGCTGGAGGGGGAGTGTGACATAATCAATCAAGATATTATGTGTGGTCAAAATGAGAAAAGGAATGAATGAAACCAAGACTAAAAATATAATGATGATTATAATAATTAATATGTAAAACACATGATATGATTGATTAATTGATTTTGTAAATTGTTTTGTGCAATTATCTTTAAATTATGCTGAACAGTATTTGGCAAAACAATAGATGGCCAAACAGTGTACTCTAATTAACACTGACATTGCATAATCATTAGCAGAAATATAAACCAAGGATAAACTGTAAACAAGAAGTGATTAACAGGTACTAGTTGAGTATTTAGTTGTTTATTACAAAGTGCTATAAATATAGTTCAACTGTGCAAATTTACTTTGGATTTACTTTTCTCTGGTCAGGTTATTTTATATTTTGATGGAAGGCTAAATGTTCAAGCACGGGGTAATTGTATGGTGGTTCCCACATCTGTTTAAAGGTATGCTGGAGCAGCCTCCTAATAGCTATTCCACAGCAGGGGGGCAATAGCTGTAGTTACCTTTTAGTGCTATTCAGTTACAAATAGGTGTAGGAGTTTTTAACATTATAGCTTTCCTAACAAATGTTGCTTGCCTGTTATTATGATTGCAATGATTATGTTATACATGTTATTTTCCCTATTGATGAACCTCAGTCAGATATTGTGTTATCCTACAATCAGTGATTTAGTATTAACTTTATTTAGATCATTATTTAAATCATGTTTTCATATTACATTCATTGTCAGTTATTTAATAGTCAAATCGAGTTGCTCATTGTTTCTTACAGTAGACCTTAGGCCGACTCATGCATTTATTTTCTTGCAGACGGCATTGATTGTTTACATGTATCAAGGGCTATCATGTATTCCTATATATGTAGGGTTATTATATGTAAGGCTTGATAACAAGCTGCTCAAGCATCCAGGTTGCTGTAATCTATTCCATTTACAATTTCATAATAACAAAAACAATCAATGCACTAAATTCTTAAGTAGTTACAAATCCCATCACACTGAGTTTGCTATTCACACACTAATTCCTTCGAGTGTTGATCCTGTTTTCCATTTTCCATATGTTTCACCTAAATTAGTTGTAGTGAGTTACGCAGTTAGAGAGGCTAACGTAAATTAAGTTAACCCTTATTAGTATATGTGTAACAAATTGTAACAGGTCACATTATTTATAGCTTAGAGAGGCTAATGTAAATTAAGTTAAGTTAATAAACCAAACACTCACTGTGAAGGAGAGAATTAGGAGTTTGTCAAACTGACTTAACATGTTAACTAAGAAAAGTAATAAGTTTCTATGAATTCAATACAAAAAGTTGAATGGCATGATTCTACACAATGCCTAGTTAGCAAAAATAATACATTCATTTGAAAATTTTGTATAAAATGCAAATACAAATGAATATTTTAATATTACATATATTTATTATATTTATAAAGAGCTTATTATAGTTTATAGTTTTTTGTACTAGTTATTTGTAGCAATAAATTGCTTTTGAATTTTTGCTAATATGGTTAATATCTCAATAAAATTGACATGATTTGGATCTTGACACAGGAAAGTTTGCTGAAAGATGGCAATATCTCAGGCTGAAAAATTCTGTAAAATTTTATTGAAGAAGCTGCTTTTGAGAAATACGTTAGTTGTCATCTCCAAAATTGCAAATAGTAGTTTTAAAATATCTGTAAAATATATAAACATGGAGTTTTTGTGATTGGCTAATTTTGCTCTTTTAAAAATGTCTATATATGGTAATATTTAATATTAGTAATACCTGTTTTAATATATAACCAAATAAAGTGTTTTAGAACTTGAACTCTTTCTAAAAAGTCTTGCTTTCAATTAATAAAAAATATTTAATGTATAAGTTGGTTCATGCATTTACAATTTTTTAACTAACAACTGAGTGAGAAACTATGAATTTTGCGCTGATTTTCATTTTGTTTGGTAGATACATTATTGCTTTGTATGTGTTTTACAAAATTTCTTGATGGTTTCTATCTCTATTGTTTTGTGAAACTCTTGTTAATGATTAATACAAAATATTTAGTATGAAGATTCATCCACCTTTACATTGAGCCATGTAGTTTATCATTTCATATCAGAGTACATGAACTACGTGTTTTACAATAGCATTCACTACTATTAATTTTAGCAGGCTGCTATGGAATCAGTGAAATATTTTCACCTTTTTGTTCAAGTTTATATGTCATATGCAGTTTTTTCAACAAAGTAGGTAGAGTTTAAACCATGTTTTGCGTCGATTTAAGATGGTTTCACTTTCAAAAAGACTTGTTTACCACTATATAATGATAAAGAACAATACAAATTGGTGATAGGTCAAAGATTGAGGGCAATAATTTTTGGTTTCAAAAACATCTACACACAAAATAACAAGGAATGTTGACGTATAATTGCTTGATAACCTTTGCATATTATAATATTTCACATTTAATTGAGTACGTTTTTTGAAATTTCCATTTTAAACTAAATTATACACACTGATTTTTGCTACATTTAATATTTTGTTTAATCATATACAGTTTAAATTGTTCTATTTGTGTGTATATCACATGTCTCTATTTTTTGTGTGTGAGTAATAAAATATTTACAAAATATTTATTTGTTTAGAATGGTGAATGCATTACAGGGTTTACAAATTTAATAAATGGAGATGATATCTATGGAAAAAATTGTCAACTTATATATTTTTTAAAAACAAACACAAAGTTTCAAATAATTCACATTTCTTCCCTGGTGTTATATATTTCATTTTATGTGTATTGTATTTTTATTTTGCCTTCTTGATTGTTTTTTATTACCATCACATTAGTAATTGTAATTTTTCAAGGGTGTTTTATTTTATTATTCTATGAGAGTGTGTGCATCTATTGTAATTTTTTACAATTAATGCATTAAGGAGGCACTAAGTCAACCCATCAAACATTGCATAGAGAAAATTTTTTTGATGTTTGAAATTATCATCAAATGTTACTTTGCCTCACAACGTAAAAAAGTTAGTGGAAATTGTCATCTTGACAGCATGGAGTGGGTTATACGCCTATATACATTTTTTTATTATCTCTATTTCCATCATACATTGTTTGACAAATAACGCCTTACACTCTGTAAATGGCTTAAACATTTTAAGGTAAAGCAAAATATTATTAGTGTTTTAAATTAAACAAGTTTTAGTTCCCTGTGATTATCCATTAAAGCAATAGAGTGGTGCATATGCTAATTTGTGTTAATTCTTGATTGATGAGTTCTCTTGGTAGCAGATGAGAGAGAAGAACAGAGTGTATGCATTTCTCTTACAATGTGCACAAAACCCTCTGTGTTTTTTATGGCGTATTCTATTTGAGAAATGGAGAGTCAACTTCTCATACAATTGAGAGTTTTTGACGTGTGGAATTAGCTTTGTGTGTTACTTTGCATCAAGCATAAATGACCAGTTCAAATTATCAACTAGGGAACACTTAACACATCAGAGATTTGAATGCTCTGCTTGGATTGAATTGCACTCAATGTATTATGCATGATGGGAAAAGCAGACAATGAATTACGCCTGCTGTTATCTATCACTCTGTCATTCTCTTTCTTCCAATTTTAACATCATTCAGATGCAGTTGAATAAAATGTCTCAATGTTTTAAACTTGGTTTTAACATTGAAGTGAGGCTGGTTAACCATTTTCCAAAAAGAACTCAGTACATAATCTAATTGTTTATTCAGTTAAACTCTGATAAAGTATTTTCACTTCACAGCATACCTGTTTTTTTGGAATAAACAAATTTTATGAATTAATATATATTTATTGATGTATTATCTCTTTACATTGTACATGTAAATTATATATATGCTTTTGATTAAAACTAAATTATGAACTATTAAAAGTCAAAATGTTTTAATCACTTTTTTGATTTAATCAATAAAAGATGAATCAGTCACCCAATATATACAAAAAATGAACAATGTGGAAAAGTCAGTGTAGAATTATTAAAACTTAAATTGATTGTAGATGTTTTGCTATTGAATTTATATCTTGCTACACACATTTTCAAGTTTATACATTTAGAGCAAGTGCATATTTCGTTTTATCTCTTTACATTATGCATGATTAAACTAAATTATATTGTAGTATATTTGCATTTCTAATTTGTAAATTGATAATAGGTGTCAATTTAGTAATATTGTGATGATAGGCAATGTACAATTAGTGATTTAATATTCTTTGTATTCTGATTGGCTGCTTGTACGAGGAATCCATTTTGTTTGTGTAATTTGAATATCAGACATCGCAGTATCTTTTAAATATTATGTTCTGCTATTACTCACTGTTTGATAATAAGTGAGTGACTGTTTTCTATTATTTGTAAATACTCAAATTTGTGATTTAAGTTTAGCTACCCTAGCTTTCAGTTGCTTTTATTTTTACTATTAGAAATTTCCCCAGCCATAGATTTAATTAACATTACCTTTTAGCATTTTCAGGATAATATAGTTTTTCATAAATTGCCCACTTATTATTTGTTATTATATTTATTTTATCTATGTATCTGATCACTATGATCAATGCTTACGGTATCACTCCAGGTGAAAGGTAGGATAACCAGAGGCTTTAATGGCAATCTTGTAATATCCTCTACCAAGAATTGTCACTATATATCTACTGTTACTGTATAACATTAGTCATGTTACTGCAGGTAAGGATTTACTTGTTACAAACTGCTTGACTTGTCACCTCCATTAACTTATGTAACTAGGATGAACCATTTACTATTTAGGTGACGAAGCCATGCAGTAATCTCTCCAATGATCTTCGATGGGCATCTGCCCAAAGCCAATCTCCATATCCAGGTTCACCATTCCATAGATTTGGTTGAGTATCACATCTCAGCTCAATCCATACAGGTTATGTGTACCCTATCCTAGCTCAGTGTATACTCAAGGCATGGCATAACTCGACTTAAACTCTATTTTGTAAAAGTGTTCTATCTATTTGCAACCTGACTTGTTACTAGTTGTTCGTTAACTATTACATGTAGCC
Source organism: Hofstenia miamia (assembly GCA_900660155.1). Taxonomy (NCBI): domain Eukaryota; kingdom Metazoa; phylum Xenacoelomorpha; order Acoela; family Hofsteniidae; genus Hofstenia; species Hofstenia miamia. The sequence goes on along the minus strand of CABFPE010000154.1, from coordinate 121,657 downwards.
ATTACCAAAATATATTCACTTATTTAAATATATTTGTTTCAAACAGCTTCCTAACTTACATTTATAATTTAATACATGTATGGTCAATTTATTGGTCATTTATGAGTCAGCAATTTAGATCTAAAATAGTATTAATATATTTCCTAGTTTTCAGTCATCCAACCATTTGTTGACAATTAATTATTTTAATACATGTAGTAATGAAATGCTAGTTGGCTAATTGAGAGAAAACCCCTATACCTAACTTATGTGCACTTTCATGATCTGGCACAGGGACCCTAGAATTGTTCTCTGTGACGGATTTAGACCACTACTAAACACTGCTTGATTTGCTTGACATTGTATTAAATAATCAAACCGTGAATGTAAAACAAAATAACAATTCCAAGTAAAATTCTTTATCAAACTCTTACAAGGTTTTTAATCTATTTATAGTAA
>CABFPE010000154.1:108173-121037 GCA_900660155.1 Hofstenia miamia | reverse complement strand
GATTCAAATTTAAACTTCTGCCAAGATGGCGGCTAAAAATAATGAAAGCGACTTTGCCCTCTCATTTAGTCAAAAGTATTTTTATCAACTGATACTAATCTCTCTTTTTTGACACATGTTGTTTCTTAGTTGCATAATACAAATAAATCTAAATTATTCTAATTGATTTGATTACAATCCATTCTGCTCAACGTTTTGCAGCTTATTTCAAATTTATGTGGATGATGCTACACTCTGGTTCGACTCTTCTAGTCTTGGTGATAGTAGGTATTAGGTATAAGGATGAGTACAGTTAGGAAGCACGGTTTGCATGTAGCTATAATTATTGCATTTTCTCTAGTCTAAAATGAGCTGAGAAATTAGGTGTTGGAAATGGTTCATTGCTTTGGCCAGAGGCCTGATTCTGTAAGAAGTTTGGAATTAACTTATTCTCTGAATACTTATTACCCATGGAATGAACATGCTGTTGTTTTCTCATTAGATAGAATTACATAATAACTAGTCATTTCATCAGTTGTGTTTTAATATATCTAAAGATGGAATGCTTGCTGAGTGTTGCACATGCTTTTACCACAAGACAAGCATTCTACAATATACGTTTTTTGTTTGGGGATATATTTACATTTAGGTTTTTATTTTTCCCAAGCAAATACTTTTTTGATTAAAAATAAAATACAAATGTTATTTAAAACTTAAATTGTTTTTAATTGCCTTTGTTTAACCTGCAACTGACTGAATGGAAATATTTGTATATAATAGCTTTAGTTAGTTGCTTTTGTTTCATTGCTACAATTGACTTACTATAATTTTTTAGACAATAATTTTTTAACTAGTGTTGCGAATTATGAACTTAAATTGATTGTTGACATTTTGCTATTTAATTTAATGTGTCTCCTAGTATACACATTTTCAAGAGCACGGTGCATATCATGGAATTGTGTGATACAAAACAATTGAAAAGTGGAACACTGTGTGACGCATACAATTGCGTAAACAAAGCCTATAAATCAAATGAAGTTGAACAATGTGGAAAAGTCGATAAAAGCAGTGAAATTCAGAAAATCTATGTACAGTGTATGCAGCCATATAACATTATAAAAAGCAAGTAAGAGTGAAAAAACATGTAAAAATCGATGAATGTGTATCAATCTATAAACATGTACAACCCAAAAAATCATGCAAACCAAAAGGGAGTGTAAAGAAAAGTTAGCCATATAAAAGTTGGTAAAAGATGTAACAATCTGCAAACGTGTATAATTGTATTTTTGAAAAATGCATGTGTGTCTATAAATTATATTAATAAATAACATTACATGTATAATTTTAGGTAGCGAATTTCGGTCTTATACATAACCCATGTTTTACTCTTTCCGAAAATGTGGGTTGGTTTTATGTATTACACATGGAACGAAATATTTCCCAGCAAAATGAATTAAACATGTGAATTTTACAAAATGGAAAAATAGGGTATCTCTTGAAAACAATATTGTAGTATTTGCATGCTTGTGTTTTAACGTGATACAATAAATGTGTTAACAAGGAATTTTGACAAAAGCGAAATTCGGTTTTTGTAAGTTTTCCCAAATTACATTGTACATGCAATCATTCGAAATAATGGAAAAGCAAAACGTAATGTGTGTTAACAAAGGATTTTGACAAAAGTGAAATGCGGTTTTTTGAAAGTTCGCAAATTACATTGTTAACATTGTATGTGTGTAATCATTAGAAATCGTGGAAAATGGATCAACAAAACATAATGTGTGTTAACAAGGAATTTTGACAAAAGTGAAATGCGGTTTTTTGTAAGTTTTCCTAAATTACATTGTACATGCAATCATCCGAAAATCATGGAAAAAGCAAAACGTAATGTGTGATAACAAGGTATATTAACAAAATGAAATGTAATGGATGCAAGCAAGTGTGATATAGCAGTATATATTAACAAAATGAAATTAGTCATTATACCAAAACAGTGTAAAATTGGCCCTAACATGTAAATGAATCACTATGAAAATCAATTAAGAGTGTCATGAATCACTAATTGAAATCCATTAGTAGACACACTTAAAAATATCAAGTATGTGACGTAACTAAAAATCCATTAGTGGAGCTGTCAATCAACATTTGTCAAGTAGAATGACTCACTAATTAATATTTGCAAACACTCCCTCGATATCAGTGAATCACCCCTGGTTGAAATATCAGTTTGTGTAACCAAGTCTGTTTATATAATACTACTCATGTGAAGAGTAATATGATTTCATTTTCTGCAAAGTTTTGTTGGTCAATAAAACATGTCTCACTTTTGCAATATTCATGCAGCACATAAGTGATGAAACAGCAATGGTCATGAAGGATATTGATCAGGTGTTAGTGCTCTTTCAATTGAATTATTCTTCGTCCTGAATTACTATATTTTCTGCAGATGAATAATCACTATAATCTAAAACTTTCATAACTATATTTGGATGCATTATCACATAAATCTGTTACTGGTGCAGGTGGAAGAATTGCGGTATTATAGGGAGAGAACCCACAGTGATCTATTAGAGTATTTTTAGCAAAAAAGGGCGTAACATGGAACTGTAGCCACGTCTAATCTCTCTGAATACATTGTCTTGTTTATCGCACTTCCTAGGACGGCATTATGACCCTCAACCACTCCATTGTTAAATAGCGAATAACCAGTGGTGCTTTTAATTACAGTTCCAAATTGTTTATGAAAAGAAAAAAACAAATCTTTTGCAAACTCATCTCCCGAATCCTGTCAAATAGAAAAAGGTGGTCCAAAATTGCATAACCACATTCTAAATATTCCTTTGACAATACTATTAGTTTTTTATCACCAATTATCATTGCAGCCGAAATTTGCTATATCTTATCAATAATGTGCAATGATACGATTTTGGTCAGTACTGGAATGTAACCATTCAGTTAAATCTAGAGCAGCACAATCATTAAATTCAACAGCGCGCCATAAACATACTTTAATTTGGCCATAGGTTGACCTTAGAATTTTTTTTACAAATATCACACTGACTATGAACTTCTTCAATTAAATTGGACGTTAATTTTTTGTTAATTACATAAGATGGAAAATTAGTGCCTTGAGACGTTGAATTGATGGATGACAAAAATTGACGATGCAGTTTTCTATCATTTTTATCTAAATTCTTATCAAAAACAAAATTTTATTACTTAATTCATCTCGATTGCCTTGACTGATGTTTCCACCCACTTTTACATCATAGATCGTAGATATCATACAATAACCACCCATGCTTGCATAAAGCTTTTTTTCTACATTATTTAAAATAACTGTATTGTCCTAAAAATTTATCACCACTTTCATTCAATTAGGGGCCTCTTTACTGATTAATAAAGGTAAATAACCATCAAAAACATCAACACGTAATTTCATAACACATCCAAGCGTATTCACAATTATAAAACTGCACTAAACTTTGTTGGTTATGAGCGAGAATCTCCAAACATTTAACGAGATAAAAAATTTTCGTAAGAGGCATCCAACTCACTAATGTTTCTATTTCTACAAAAATCATTAAACCATTTAACACACCTTGTATAATTATTATTGACAACAAAAAATTGTTCAATATTACCTGCTGAATGGCACTCCGTTTTTAAACTTGCTTGATGTCAACCAATAGGGGATGAGGACAATTTCGAACTATACGTGTTATGCTATTGCACCTAAAGTACCTAACTGTGTCTTTAGAATAACGATTGCCTTGACAATTTTTTCCTATTTGTCACTTCATCAAATTTATCCGCTCGTAAATTTTGGCACACTAGTTCATTATAACCTGCATTTGTATATTGATTTGTATATCGACCTTTATTATGACTGGAAGTAGCCTTACTCATAGCTACTGATAAAATGAGCATACAATCATTATTAGAGAACTTTGCTCCATCAAGCAACAAATGCAAATGTAGAATCACTTACCTCTATGTTAAAATCAGTTGATTAATTGTCGAATTCGCTGAAACTGGCCACAATGTGCTTGGTACGTGTCTTCATCATCTATCCCAAATGATTTCATTTTCAGCCAAAGCTCATAACCACGAGTATTATTATTTTTAAGAAGAAACTATCAAGTTGCTGAAGTAAAAAATCCAAACCATCACATGTTTCCAATTCATCCTGAGTTATTGCCAAACCTATCTTCTTTGCTTCTTCATTTCCTAATGCCAATAATATAACATAACAAGCTTGCTCTTCTTTGGAAACTTTAGAAATATTTCTCCACATTACAATAAGTTTCTTCCATTGTAGGTATTAAGTGTAATTTCACAATTATTAGTTACCAATCTGCTAACCACTCCCCGCTGAAAATTAGAAAAAATGTGACTATATTTGCTGAGTAATTTTGCAACACTAAACAATTCAATAGCAATGTTTCAGAAACCAGTTCTTAAACCAGCAACCATATAAGTTGCGCATTACAAATCTCAAAGACGCAATCTGAATAGTAGTTGGGCAACACTCAACACTAAGATCTTATCTGCTAAAAGTGGTATATAAGACAATTAGAAGAAACAGGCGACACCTCACACCATTGATGATTTCGGGAAAACGAAGTTCTTATCAAAGAATCGTCTAGGTTCCCTAAAGAGAGATGTACTCTCATGTTAAACACAAGAAAATAGAACTGGCAGGGACACATTACTAACAGCCTGTTCCCCACAACCAGTTTAGTAATGCATATATAGATGATTGTACTATAATAGGCAAAAAAGTATTTTCCTCTAATATTTTACAAAGGTGCATGAATATTAACTATATTGTCTACTACTGTAATACAATATGTATGAATGTAAATTATTCAATTTAATAAAATTTACAAGTTCTATATGTATAGATTTGCAATAAAATTTGCATGAATAAATATTAACATCATTTTGAAAGGGTCAGTGAAAATCAAATGATTTTCAAACAAACCATAGAAAATTCTGAAAATAGCAAAATCTCAATCAAATAGGCATTCCATTTCGACCACTTGCATTCAACAACAAAGGAAAAAAATTTCGGTTCAAATACAAAATGAAAATTTATACAAACTGTCAAAGAGTTATTGTTTTCCACAAGAATAAAATACAAAAATCATTGATAAAAGTAAAAGGCAGCTCTTAATGACGATTCTGTTGTCGATGTCATTTTGGTGTCATATCTGTAGGATTTGAAAGAAATGTAGTCATTCACAATTGTCATTAACTCTGCAATGTGTTGTTCATGTGCATACTTGCGGAAGACAGTGCAGATAAACTAAAAGGCAAAATTACATCAACATTTTCATAAATGCATGTTGGACATATTTAAGACATATTAAATTTGTTGAATAAATAAATATCTATTCAATCTACAACGATACTTAATTTATCTCTAGGCTTATCAATGTGCATGCAAATTGTCCATTCAAAAAAATAAATTAGATTAATCTAATAAAAATTGATTTTCACTAATATAACAGCTTTGCTTAAAAATTTTTTACTTAGAAGAACACAAGCCCACCTGCAAAACACTGGTATATTCTAAATTATTTCAAATGACGACTAAATCATATTGACTTCTTACACAGAGGTAAAAAATAAATATATTAAAAATTATTTTATAGGTATAATAATGTGATGAGTGGCAGAAAGACAAAATGAAGGTCATGAACTACATTCTGTAAATATGGCAGTAACTCAACATTAGAAAATTAAAGCAAAAATTTCATAAAGAAATCAAAAAATATTTAAATGAATCAAACTCCTACTAAACTACAATAAACGGGGTTTTGTCTTGATGCTATCCATGGGCAGCGGCGGCTCGTGTATGCAAAAGTTAGGCAAGCAAATATTTTTTAAGTAACTAAAATAGTGTAAATAAACAACCATGAATAATTTATTTATATATGAAATCCCCGAGGCGCAGAAATTTATCTGTAATATTATTATGGAATTGACATTTGTCCTGCAGCTCTTTTAATATATTATTTTCAAGAAAAAATGTCTAATGATTTCTGTAGTTTTTCCTTTTATAATTGGTTATTCTTGTATTTGTTTAAATGTTTTTAAACAGAAAATAATCGTTCTGCAAGATGGTGATCAAAATCAAATAGTTTGTATTAATTCAAATATTCACAAATTTTCAGTAATGCAGTCAATAAATCGTTCATTACAAAATATTGAATAATAATTTTGTCGATTTTTTACAATAGAAGGCATGTTGATGAGAGAAAACTTGAGATAACTTACAGTTTTCAAGATTGAGAAAACTTTAGAATAGAAATTTAGAACAGAAAATGACAGCCAATGGAAATCACATCTAAACAGCTCAAAGATTTTTTAAAATTTATTTCCATATATATCAACTTAAAATATTCACGTTATATTTGATTTTTTGAATGAATTGGTAGCACATTCTTAGAAAAATTCGTCTTTTATTCATAATTGTAATAAATTTTCTAAATTCTGTAAAGGAAAGAATATTCTACAAGGAATCCGTGAGGTAAAAACTGCGCAAAAACTATATACCAAGTAGGAGCCTCACTCAAATATATTTCTGTTTCTTGTACTGCTTGAATGTAAAAATGTTTCTGATTGATTTAAATAATAAATATCATGATTACTTTTGGATGATTGTATTGAATTAAAATATTTCGCATGGTTTTTTAGGCTACAGTTCGAATATGTGATTGGTCACGCGTGATCTGTCACATTTTAATAAATCACACATCTAACCCTAACCACCGAGATAATTAGTGATGTGATGTGTTCGTAATTTTTCTTTCTACCAATCACGTAGCCTTTAAACGGAAATGTTTCAATGTGAAGCAATGAAAAGACTGCTTGCTTTACCAGCTAAATCTTCACGCGATGAATTGAAGAAAACAGTTATTAATTTTATCATTTGAGCAAACATAAGTACAGCATTAAGGCATTTGCTTGCTGTGGCGCAATCATTCAATTAATTTTAAAGCAAATCAGAATGAATTATTTCCTAATTCAATCATTTATTACTTTATTCTTGAATGTTGTTTTAAAGGAAAACTAATAGTCTACGATTTGTACATTTCTATGGATATAAATTCATGCAATTAAGAATGAAATTCATTTATTAAAAAATTATTAGGCAAGCACTGCTTGCCTTGCATACACGTACAAGCCGCCTATGTCCATGGGTGACCTATTCTATTATAAACTCCGCCTAAAATGTAGCTCTTGAAAGATATCCTTAGAATTAGTTGGTGACAGCAAAACACACAAAATAGTTCAAATTATCTGTGTGATTACAATTTAATCTTAACAGTTGTTATTATTTAAACAAGTTGTCTAAACCGAACTGGTCTATTTTGTAAATAAGTAGCATTGAAAATCACAAAAGAAAAAAGTCAAGTTTACTACCTCAAATGAGTGTTATCTGTGTGGATCTCTAAGTGAAAAACTAGTAAGATTATTGTCATTTATCAGGCAAATACAAAAGTGCAGCTTGTAATGATTGTAATTTAATGGTTCAAAAAAGGCAAATGTCATTTTGAAATTGTATCTTCATAACTATTCTTGATATGATTCAAATTTATGTTTAAATGAAGTATTTAAATGTAAAGAAAAAATGATCATAAAACTATTATGGTAAACAGAAGAAGAATTCATCTCTGTGGAATTTGGTTGTACAAGGTTTTGATTCATTTAGATTTCTTACATCATCATTAAATATTTTAGCAAATAATCTTGCACAAATGCCCATTCTAGAAAAATATTTCAGTGAATGTGAACTTGTAAAATCTTAATTAGCCAATCCATATGAGTTTTTTTATACAATAGCATCTAGGAAAATCAGATTACTTTTCAGATCTTCCTCAAAAGACTACAAATGAAGATAAAATATAAAGAACTAATAAAGAAATTAAAAAGTATGATATTAAATCTGGAAAAGAATTGACAATGTTCTATTTAAAAATTGCAGTCCTCTTACTGGCAGATATTTTTGAAAATTTAATTAAGCATGATAAAGAAAAATATGGCTTAAATCCATTTTATGCATATTCACAACCTCAATTTACATGGTAATGTACATTAAAATTCACAAATGTTGTACTGGATTATTTGAAGGATCCTGATCTTGCACCTTCAAATGAACAAAATATTTGTGGTGTAATTAGTTGTGTAATGAAAGAGATCAACAGATGAAAATATAATGTTCAATATTGACATAAATAATTTATATGGATGGGCAATGAAACACAACCTTCCTTATAGTGATTTTTAAGTTCTTAAAAGCATATAATGAATTAAGAAAATAATCAGAACTTCTGATAACAGTGCCATTGGATATTTCATTGAGTGTGACTTCACTCATCCTAGTAAATTAAAAAAACAAACACTTTCCATTTTGTCTAGTTAAAAAAGGTAGACCCTTCTGAATATAGCAAATATCAAAATCATATTGCACTTGACAGTTTTTATCCCTCCCCAAATGTATTTGTGATAAATACAACAAAAAATTTTATTTTTACAATTGTAGGTTATTAAAGTTTTATCTACAAATAGGTATGGAAATTTCTAAAATACATAGAGTAATTGCATTTAAACAAAAAAAGTGTTGAGGAATATATTGATCATAACACTGACATGCAGTCAAAAGCAAAAAAGTTTTGAAAAAGAATTTTATAAACTTTTAAATAATGATTTCTTTGGAAAAATTCGTGATAACATTTGAGGAAAGATTAAAGAAAAAAATTTCAATTAAACTGCAACTACAGAAAAATTAAATACAGAACAAAGCAAATTGAAATTCTGATTTTGATGATTTTCTGGTATATCATTAACATCAAACAAAATTAAAGTTGATAAACAATATATCTTGGACTTACAGTATTAGAACTATAAAAGCTCTTAATGTATGAAACATAATGTAATGTCTTGCAACCATTTTTTTAAAGAAAATGATATAAATTTGAACTACATCAATACAGACAGTTTCATTTATATTATAAAAACTAAAGATAAAATTAATGATTTGAAAACACCTAATGATGATTATAAATTATTTGATTTCAGTAATTTTGATAAAGATCATGATATATTTAATAAAAATTTAAACAGATACCTGAATATTTCAAAGTTGAAATGCCTGAAAGAATTCTTTAGAAAAATTTATTTAGCAAAATGTATTGATATAAAGTTAATGATAAATTCAAAAACATTTTGAAATGAATAACAAAAGCAGAAAAGAAAAGTTAACAATAGAAGATTATAAAAATTGTTTAGAAAAAATAAAGTTAGGGTTTCTAGCAATTATACATTTTGAAATAAAAAACAAAAAAGTAGTTTAATTACTAAAAGGAAAAATCATCATCACCATTTGGTGAAAAAGGTATTACATAAATAATTTAGAAAGTGCTCCATGTGGATATAACATTTCATACATATGAATTTTAATGATTAGATTGGCAGTATATATGTAATTGCAAGTAGGTGAAAACACAAATATGTAAAAATGTGCTTTTCTATAAAAAATTGATAAAAACTAACAAAAATGTTTGAAAAATAGAGATTTAGGATAACTTCATATACACAATCATTCTTTATACTACTGCTTGCACTATTTGAATTACATAATGCATATCTAAAGCTGAGAAGACTCTCCAATATCAAATGAGTGGGGGTTTAAAAAATCAGTGGTTGATAAAAAAACTGCAGCTATCAAAGATGTATATGTAATTGAAAATTAGAAGGCATAGTGAGTGTAGAGGTACAGTGTATTTTTTAGTGTTCTGATTAGCTGCCCCAGTTGTCATATAAATCTTGTTGGCTGTTACTTCAGAATCTAGTGATAGTTATGTAAAGATATTGGTACAATTAACAGGTTGACAACATGATGATTTATTCAGCAAGCAATCTAGAGGATGTAATGATTTACAATGCTCACTTTTTCTAATTATATATTAACCTTTTACAACTGTTTTCCAATTTGAAACAGCCTTTGCCATCTAGACAGCTTTTACAAATTCCTATTATTATATAATATAAAACATTGATGGCAGAATCATCTTATTAATTGTTGAAAAAAACAAAGTTATTTATAGCTTCTCCTTTTAAATTTACATACACTCTATTATAAAGCTTAAACAAAAGGTTCTAAAGGAAGTTGCATGCTCTAAGGTGCAAATAAACATGCTGTATATATTGCAGATAAGAATCTGTTCTTGATCAACATATACAAAATGGCAATCAAAGAAGCTTATATTTATAGGATTTATCAGTAAGTGTTGTAACTGTAAATGCTCTGCTAATTGCAAATTAGTTAAGTAGTGTGATTTTACAATTGACAATAGTATTTCACATGGTCTTCCATTATTTACTCAGTGCTATTGGCTAAATGATTGTGCAACTGAGAGTAAAGAATTTTTCACTGATTCTTTACCTACTTGCTTCCAAATTCGTCAATAAATGATTTTCAGTTTGACAAAGTGATTTGTAAATTTTGAAAAACTAATTCATTAAACAGTCTATTCACAAAATTGAAATTTAACTGATTGAAAAACTGGACATCACTGCACATAAGCCACAAGTTTGTTATGTCCACACAACATTTGTTATCAGCATTTGTTTTGAAAGTTTAAGTTGAATAGAACTTTCTGATAAGAAGTCAAACATTGAATAAATTTTTTACAGATAATTATTAATTGAATTTGAGAAAGGTAAACTGAGACAGAACAGGTAATCTCTTACCTGAAACATTTTAGATATTAGCAAAAGAAATTTAAATAAAAAAAAAGAAAGCTTAGTACAAATTAAAAATTAAAAATCATTGGGGTAGAATGGATTAATTTTAAGGGCAAACTGGAAAAATTACGAAGGCAATATGTTTCAGATTTTTTAGTCTTGTCTTGTAAGCTTCATCACGCCCAGGATCATGAGGACTGTTTTAGTATTGTTAGCAATAAACAATAATATGATTTGTTTGCAACAATATAAGTAAGAAAAGTTATAATTATCAGTTAATGCAATATTGTTCATTTTAAATACATTATACTCATCTTATGAATATATTTTATATCAATTTTGATGCATTGTTTGATGTAGAACATGAAGTTCGTCATGTGTGGACATATAGAAGCAAGCTTTAAATGGGCTATGAGTTCTCACAGAATATATTAACCAATCCAGACGACATTTGCAAACAAATCATGACAAAATATTCTAAATTGTATATTGAAGAAAATTTATAGCCCAGTCTGACCATAAACCTTAGAAGTATTACACAGAAATTCATTTATGAGATGTCACCAAAACTACAGAACAGAGAAAAGTCCTATATTCAGAGTAAGTATAAAAAGAGTTTAACAATACAAGAAAGCTAATTTACAGATGCAATTGATAATTTATATGAATTAATTAAATTAAATTTATGTTAATTCAAAAGTAAAAATAAATTTATCCTAGTGGTTACATAACATTTGAAGATAAAATAAATAAAATAAATTGTTGAAGTAAAATATTTTTACCATTATAAAGTATGAGCCCAGAATTTTATTTCGATAAGCAACCATTCCATCATAGGTGGCATGACAAATGAGCATATCACAATATGTTGGTAGAGAAACAGGCACAGAATCTATACCTAAATATAGAAATACATTTAACATTCTAAAATATCACAATTTTATTAAGAACTAGAATCCTGAGGCACTAAATGCATATCTTACAATGTTCAGATGTAATTAATCTCACAAATTTCAGGGACTATATCATCTCCAAATGTGTGAAAATAATAATTAAAAGGAACAAACAATTAAGGATTATATTTACATAACATTATTATTGAAAAACTATCATACTGAATTTGACAAAATGAATTTTTCATAATTATTCTACTCTTATTCTCATGTAATTAAGACTCAATGATTTACGAGGCAATGATATACATGAGTGCAATATATAATATAATAGAATACCAATATTTAGACTATTAGAACATTTATATATATATATATATTTTTTAAACACTATGAAAAATATAGACCAGTTTTGATTATGAAAATCATCATCAGTAACAAATATGCGGGGAAATAAATATTTACAATTGACTACACTATAATAATATAAAATTACTGCATGCACATTAGAATAAATTTAATGTTATCATGCTTTGTTGCTTATTTAGTAATTGATGTTTCTTTGTTTGCTTGATGATTAAAGCTTCGCCTATTTTAGGATCTTGGTTTCATCAAGCTTTTCTATTTTATAGTCTTCTTTGTTATTGCAAAATATAGTGTTTGAATATTGTTTGATTAATTTGTGCGGATAACCATTATCTTCAAGTATTTTAAAAACTTTGTTGGTTTCATCTGTAAGGTGTTTGTAATTTGAGGATGTAAGTTTAGCCCTATTAAACAAAGCTTTGATTGTATTCATTTTGTATGCTTTGTTACAATGAGACCTATACTATCAACAACGAATTTTCCAAATGTAAATTTGACAAAATGGCTTGACAAGTTATTGATCCTTAAAAGAACTTTCTTCAGATAACTCTATATATATATATCCAAATTTGATAAAGGTAATGGAATTATAGTAATGGATAAGTCAATGTACACAACTAAGCTGGAAGCAATTTTAGATGACAAAACAAAATTTGAAAGTGAATGTAACACTAATATTTCATTAAAATTTATTAAAGAAAAGAAATTTAATAAAAAACTCCTAGAAATGAAAAGAAGAATGGAGAATTGAGCAAAGAACTTTATGAAAAATTCAGAAGTACAGGTTCACAACCTTGTTGACTATATGGTCTTCCAAAAATTGATAAAGATGTAACGAATCCTCCAATGAGACCTATACTATCAACCC
>CABFPE010000154.1:75773-86345 GCA_900660155.1 Hofstenia miamia | reverse complement strand
GTAATAAGGTTCTTCAAAGATACACACTAGTATCTAGTAGATCTAATATTTTAGTGGGATTGTTTTATTGCCACCCGATTTTATTTTACAAAAAATATGATAGTAAAAAATTAACTTATTTTATAAAATCCTTCATAAATCATTTTTCAATATTAATATCTTAAATAAACTATCTTCTATCATTTTCACATTTATTGTTGAAATTTGAAATATTTAACTAATTCTTGTCAATTGTTTTGTATGGTTGTTTCTTGGCTATTTATGGATGTTACAACAACCAAATATTGAGAACAACCAAAAACAACCATAAAACAACCAATTTTGCTATCTGGGATAGAGTCTATCAATGTTATTTTTTAAAATTTGTGCTGCGGAAAATGTATGAGGGATATTTTCACCACATACCCATTCCAACTTTGACGTATCAATTGTGCAATAATCAAGGCCAAAGCAACTATCACACATACACTGTCCCTGCAAAGGTTGAAACTGTACATGCAGCTTTTTTTTGTTTGGGAGTGGTATATCTTCATAATTCACGAGCTATTCAATATTTTGCAAAACACACATCTTGTGTTCAATTGCTGAAAAATTCTGTAAAATGCTATTGAAGAAGTTGCTTTCAAAAAAATATGTTAGTTGTCATCTGCAAAATTGCAAATAGTAGTTTTAAAATATCTGTAAAATATATAAACATGGAGTTTTTGTGATTGGCTAATTCTGCTCTTTTAAAAATGTCTATATATGGTAATATTTAATATTGGTAATACCTGTTTTATTATATAACCAAATAAAGTGTTTTAGAACTTAAACTCTTTGTAAAAAGTCTTATTTTCAATTAATACAAAATATTAAATGCAAAAGTTGGTTTGATTATTTGAACTGCTTGCTAGGAACTTATCAAATACACTAATGATTGAAATTTTTCGATTTCTTTTGGCAATGTCATGTAAAATTGAGTTAAAATAGAAGATGTGTCTGTTTTGAGATAACATTTCTTCGTTGGTGACAGGGGTAATTTCTGTAAGTATGATTTTCTTTGGTGTGAACTTAATCTCAATCTCATTCAATAGATCAAGTACATTATTGGTAAATTCTTCTGTCGCTGATTGCTTATCTTTTTTGCAATCTATTGCATCAATAATTCCAGTATTTACTATGACATTATCTATGTCCTGCATTTGATACGACTTTACAATCTCTTTTAGCTCAGTCGTTTTCTTTCCGCGATATGAGTGGAAACAGCATTTTTGATGTGTGATTAGCCTCTCTGTTTTTACATGTTTCAGGATGGAATTCCCAATGCAGAAAGTAGTAGTATTTCTAGGGATTTCTTTAACTTCATTTTTCTCAAACTGGGGAGTGTTTGAGAAGAATTTCCCTACACTGTCCCTTTCATGAATCTGATTGTCAGTTTCTATAATCATGTCATCAGTGTTTACATCAACAGGGATTGCACAATTTGAATTTGAGTTTGAATTTGAATAATTCCCGCCAATATTCTCTAAACTTTTTGAAGACTTGAATAAGTAAAGCAGTGCCTCTGCTGCAAGATCTTTATCAAGCTTTTGAAATAGTAAGTGTAGAGGAGTCTTTGCTTTAGAATATACATAGTTCTTTGCATTGTTATCATTTTCAAGTCCTTGAAAAATACAATTTTGAATTTTTTCTACGAGAGCATTTGAAAGCCGACCAATGCTTTCGTGTCCCATTAAGATTAACTTTAGAAATAATTATTGCTAATTATTTATTGTACACACATGATTGTTATTAGTTAAATCATTTGTAAAATTATAAAGCAGTATGTTAATATTATTTAATTTGGCAGTACATTTTGCAAATGGTAAAAGACNGTGTTTTAGTGTAACATAATCCATCATGTGGTAAAATTGGGAGAAAGAAAAGAAAGAATTAAGATTAACTTTAGAAATAATTATTGTTAATTATTTATTGTACACACATGATTGTTATTAGTTAAATCATTTGTAAAATTATAAAGCAGTATGTTAATATTATTTAATTTGGCAGTACATTTTGCAAATGGTAAAAGACCGAAGTCGCAAATGCTAATTAATGCTAACATGCATAAATCAGCAGACAAAGAATATCAGAATTCAGAAAATTGTCAACAACTTAGAATTAACAGGTACTAGCTGAGTGCTTGATTGTTTAATAGTTTCATGTATAAAAATGGTGCAATTTATTATTGTAATGATGGCTGAAATTTATCGGATTTACTTCGTTTTCTTTTTGTCAGGTTTATTTATTAATTAAATGGAAAGCTAAAAATGTTCAAGCACTAGGGTATTTGAGGCAGTGGTCCATGACTTCGTTTAACAGGAGATAAATCATAATGGCTTAGCACTTAGCAATGAATTGTTATCGCCATTCCACTGGCTGTGTATTTTGCACATTATCAATAATGATTTGCTAGCGCCATTCCCATGGCTGTGCAGCTGGTAGCTGTTGGTCTACCCAATGTGCTCAAAGGTTATTTGTAAGGATAGGGTTTTTCTTCATTATAGCTTTCCTATTGTTCATTGTTTGTTTTATTATATTATCAAGTTTACATTAGCCCTTGTAGGAGAATTTACAGTTTGTTTGTATTGGAAGTTTACCAATGTCATTACATTGTATTTAATTCATAGCCAACCTATGGACCTAATTCCTAGTTTTATTCTGACCACACTGATTGTACACATGTACAATAGGTTGTTAGCATATAGATATTTATCTGTAGGGTTATTACATGTAAGGCATAATAACAAGCTAATGCATTTGGGTTGTGAGTCTCCTTTATATTACAACATCATTAATAACAAGAACAATCAATGAATTAAAATAGTAGGTTATCCACACAGTGTCACTATTGCATTATCAGACAACATTTCATGCACTGAGTCCTTGGTGCAGTGATTGGTGTTTCTTTTGATGTTAAAGTGTTCATTGGAATTAATATTACATTCAGATTTACTAGTTGGAAGGTTGTCAAGATTCTACACTAGGTACCCCTTACTGATAAGTGATGGTTTAAGAAAGACATAATTTAAATAAAAGCAAATTCATAGTAAAACATATACTAAGATTTACTTTCTATCAAGCAACATAAGTAATTGACACATTTATATATGAACACAACTGGTTAACAAAATAACAATTCACCATTGCTAATATGAGAAAATAAATAACAGGTAGTCTGCAATGGTTCAGAAATTACTGCATTAAATTATCAGAAATCTTTCAGCTGAAATTGCACATCTTTACAATACTAAATTCATAAAATATAATTAAGAGATTGCCATTACTGAGTTTTTATAACCAATATTGAAATTTGCAAAGATGTATGCCACAAACCCCCCCCCAAGATGGGCTATTTCAGTCCACAATCTAAATGATATCTGGTTCCATCAATGCTTGAGCTTGTTTAACTAGTGTGATAGCTCGAGGATCACTCCAGGAAAGCAGATTGATATGCTCCATGCAACATGTTGTGTAAAATAATGCCTTGAATTGCATACTGACCTCATTGGCAAAGTTGTAGAATTTTGGTTTTTCCGTTTGTTTGGCTATGGTAATTGAATTGTGAAGATTGCTTAACTAACATTTGTGTGAAGATGTTATAGAATTTGAGGTATATATGATGGCCTTTGATGGTGATTAATAACGTCATTTTGCCATCTATATTGGATGTGTGCATTTCTACTTTGGTAATCATTGTCTGGATAAAAGAATGTAAAGAAGCTCAATAGATTTGAGTGGCTCTTCACTTTGTTGAAAATATAGATATGTTGCTATTGATGTTCTCTTCTGTTATCTGCTCAGGATCAGAGATATTAGCCCTCATCATGGTTATTATTGTGAGGCATTTAGAAATATCATTGTATTGTAGCGATTCTTGTATGAGATTGCACCACATTAAGTCTCCAATACCAGAAAAAGGAATGAGTTTTTCTCCAGGATTTTTTGAATGCTGGTTTTTACAGAGTCTAATAGTTCAGCTATTGTTTTGCCATTCACGTATATGTGGTCTAGAGGCACATGACCATCAGCATATAATCTGTATTTGTCATCTTCATTAATTAATTTTGATTTTCTCAGTTTGTATCAATTGGAGTTTAGTGTTTTTACAAGATCACTGTTAACATATTGCTCATTATCCATGAAAGGAATTTTAACTCAATGTTTTTTCTTATTCTTGGATCTCCATGCTGGCTGTACAATTGCTTCATGAATGAGTGGAGATGGTATATAATAGATATTCTTGGATCCCATACACTCTTCCAAATTAGTTTATAATATTGGCATAAGCTCCAACCAAGGGATCCCTATGGTAACAGGATAGTTCCCCTTTGTGTGAACTATGTACTCCCATAGGGTATCTGAGCATAAATGAGGGCAGAAACGGTCTATGTTAGCATCAGAGTTACTAATTTTAGAAGTAGTACATACAATGTCAAGCATCATTTGAGAATGAGGCTGCAGCATGGCAGCTATTTCTGATTTTGACCATGATTTGATGAAAACAATTTTCATAAGAGCTAGTGATTCTGTATTTTTTGTAACAGTGTATTGGTGTGAGATGATTGTTGTCTGTAGGCTCTGCATTTGTTATCTAGTTCAGATATTTTGTTGCATCTGTTTTGATCCATTCCAGTTTTGCGGGGCTTATGTCCACTCCCAATTTCTCAATGTTGTTCTTGTCAATTTGCAATAGGTGTTGCATAGACATAAGATTTAGTTCATGATTTTGTAGCTGAACTGTGGTTTGCTGTTTAAGCTTGAGAATCTTTATGGGGATGCATTGATTGCCATCCTTTTTATATTTGATGCATCTTCAAAGTTCATTATAGGAGGAACACTCCAGATAATGTTTGTGGTGATAATTGAACAAGATATTGTTCTTGATAATGAGAAGACATTTCTTTGATTTTTTAGTAGCAGTCCATTGAGTGCTTAATGCATTTCTGAAGATGGAGTGTGATAGAGGTGCGTTTTTGTCCAGCAATGATGAGAATTTGGTGTCACATGTTGTGCCCCACATAAATTTTTTTACTGTCTCTGTAACAATATGCACATCTCTTGGGACAATAGCAAGTTTGTTACTAATAAACATTAGTGGTAATGTTCCAAGCAGATTTTCACAATTGGTTATGCAAGAGTAGTACTTCTTGAAGAGTATAGTGCATTTAGTATTTTTCCAGGTGGTGACATGAGTAAAGATCTGCTGTACAAGAGCCAATTTTTTAGTTTGGTGGAGATAGGAATGACGGCAATCTCATAGTTGGTCCCTCATTCTATGTGACATAGGAAATTGAGGGTAGGATCTTCAGTTAAATAGATGACAATTAATCATAGTGTGGACTTAGTGTTGCAATCTGGTGCTCTGGTTTCTTCAAAGAATTCTTCCAGTGACAGCTGTATATGTAGCAATAATCATTTTGCAGAATAGTGATAAGACTTGGATGGTGAGTGGGAATAGATATTGCAGTGCAACTGTGATCTGTAGGGCAATCATCTTTGATATTATACCATATATTGTTGACTTTGTTGAATACATTAACAGATTGGCTAAGGACAGATGATATGTGAATATTGGTTTTGTTAGTGTGAACTTGTTCTCCTGATACTAGTTTGTATGACTGTGCTTGTATGAGTATATTGAGTATATTGAGTATACAGTGAAGAAATAAATCCATGTGGATGACAGCTACTGTTGATTCACAAAAGACTTGTAAGCCAAGCACACTGAAGTTCTGAGGTTTTAAAATAAAGAAATGGTCCAGGCTAGGCTCCAATTTGTAGATATTTGATCCAATGGTGCTACTGTTTGAGAGATCTTGTAATGTAAGAACTAGGCATAGTTTATTGACTTTTGCTAGGCAGTATGCTAGAGAGATTTTATCCATAAGTTTTGTTACATGAGTTCCTCTGGTTGCAGAAAGTAAATCACTAGTATTTTTTTGGATGCAAATTTATTTGCAGTTGTAGCAATAAGTTGTCTTTGTATGTAACTAGACAGGGCAGGTTTGTGAGATGGAATTCTGCATTGAAACAGGTGTGCACAATGCTGCAAAAATATGATCTATTAATTTTCTCTGACATTGAGTATAGGAATGGCATTGTTGAATAACTGACTTTATGATGTGCAGTGTCCAATTGTTTTGTGATAGCTGATTTTGTTTCTGATGAGATCTTTGATTCAATGATATAATGTGCTGTGTGAGTTGCAATAAAATAAGGGTGTAATGTTTTGTTACTGATGGTAGATAGGCAAGAGCATCATTCCTTGTAATGCTCTTTGGATCATTGCTGAGAGGCAGATCTCTAACCAGATGCAGATGATTGAGGGGGAGGCAAGTGATGACGTTTTCTAGATGGCAGTAAAACTAGTTGTTGTAACACTAACTCCTCAGGTATGGACTGTAAAGTCTGTATGGCAGATTGAGTTTGCTCAATGGCCATGATGGACCCCTCTGGCCCATGAATTGGATACCTATACTGTACTGGGGTAGGAACTCTGTGAGGTTGAGTGATCACTTGGAACAGCTCTACTCTCCATGATATACCATGAAGAAGAGGAGCTGTTCAATGCACCAGCATATATGTCTGTTTGTGCAATTTGGTCCCTGCTCCCATACTAGCAAAAAAATTTCCACTGACATCTACTCTGTGCATCAGATGTGAGGGTGGACTTCTAGTATGGTGTGTGTGTGTGTGTGTCTGACTTGATATCTGTGGTTGGATGGTTGTTAAGAGATTCACTGTTAATGCTTGAGTGGTAAGATAGAGCTCTCTTCATCAATGTCAGTACTAAATAAATAATTTAAGTCAGTATCCCAATTTTTGGGACTGTATGTGTTTTGTGTGCACACCCTGTGGAGAGGCAATGTACATAGATCTTTTATGAAAACCTTAGGATATGTCAATGAACTGTCATACTGTTCCCCATAGACGTCATCTAGCTCAGGCATTTCAATGTTATTGTTTATGAGTTCAAATTCTAATTTGTTGTTGATTTTTCTATGTTTAATATCCTTAATTTTTCCTTTCAATGATTTGGAATTACATGTTGTACTGTTATTTAATTGTAGCTATTTCAATTGATCACTTTTTTTATGGTGTGTGGACCATATGAGTAAGTTGCAAGTTTCTTTATTTGTTTGCTCTTTGATGTTTGCACCAGTGTGAAAGAGTAGACCTAGACTCCCACCTTGTGCAGTTCTCTGTACAGTTGTTTATTGTAGTTTTGCATTTTTCTTATTGCACTGTCCTTGTTCTACATGCAGGTGGTTTCATGGATGTCCTGCAGTTTCTTTATTAACCTGTTTATATATGTGTTTATGTCAGGTGTTTTTTATTTCTTATACAGCATGCTTAATGGAGTTGCTGCTTTGTGACAAAAGGTTTCTTTGAATGAGGTCAGTGCTGTTGTTGAATGTATGGAGGTCTTACAAAAGTATTCAATATGTGGGGGAAGAAATCGCCAGTATTTTCCTACAACTCAGGTTGTTGTGATGCATATTAATTTTATTAAAGTTTTGTTTAGTCATTCAACTGTGCCATTGCTCTGTTGATTATGTGGTGCTGCATGTTGAAGTAGTTATTGTCTTATTTAACCTTCAAATTGTGTACTGTGATCAGTAATGATTGTGGACATAGTTCTGAAGCATAATATCCAAGAGTGTAGCAATGCTGTTAGTACTGTGTTTACTGTTTGGTCCATGATAGGTACAATTCAATCATATTTTGTGAAATTGTGAACCCTTACAAGGGCATATTAGTAATCTTCATTGTCTCTTGATAGTTGTTTGATATTAATGTGTATGATGTTGTTTGGAGCTGATTAGGTGATTTTTTGAAGTTTAGTGCACTAAGTTGAGAAATGTGATGTACTGTTGAGAATACACATTTTACATTTGTTGATTACATTGAAAATAATTGCACAAAGGCTGATTCATATGAACTGTGTATTGAGTGTTTTTCAGTTTGTAAAATGCCAGTGTGGCCTCTCTTCTGAAATTTTGTTACAATTTCTTTTTTGTATTACTTAGGAAGAGCAATATGATTATGGTATTTCCCTGCAAAGAGGAGCCCATTGTTGGTTAATTCTAATTTATATGTGTTAAAGTATTTAGATTGTGTTTTACTTAAAGTTGTTTAGTTATTCTTAATTTTGTTCATAATTTGTTTTAATTGTATATCATTTTGTTGATTTTTAATTATTTTGTTTTTGGTAATCTCCTCTTTTATGAGCATGTCAAGCATTGGATGGCTTTGGTGATCTGTATTGACTTCTTGCAAGCTATCATATGCTTCTTTGGAAATGACACTTTTTCATATTGTTGTTTGGTATTGTGGAAACAACATAATGAGATGTGCATTAGTGTGTTGTTTCCCTTTTCAATTGAGTATGGTGAAGCTAAAGTTGGTTAGGTACTCTATCCAGTGAGCAGTGATGTTATAGTGGTCACCAGAGAAGTTTTTGAGACAGTTTATTTCGCAATTTTCAGTTACCAGAGTAAAATGTGGTTGACCTAGTAGAAAGTAAATGAATTTTTTTAAGCTTTCAATAAAAGATAACGTCTCCACCTTGGTGGATCTGTAATTTAGTTCAGCTGCTTTAAGTTTACAACTAAAAAATTGTATAGGTGTCTTAATGTTGTCATTGATTTGACTAAGTGTGGCACCAATAGCCACAGTATTGCCATCAAAATCAACTGTGAATTCCTTTGAAAAATTTGGTGTATTCTGACTTAGAAATTTTTGGAGTTCTGTTTTTAGGTTATCAAGTTCACTTTGGTGTTGCCAGGGCCACTTGAAAGGTGTTCAACAAGTTGGTCATGTTAATTATTTTTCCATTATATTTTGAATGAAGGTCTGGTATTAGTTGAAGAAGTTGAGTATGTGTTGGACATTTTCTTAATGTTTGTAGATGTTATTTTGGCTATTGTTCTTATTTTATGCTAATTCATCTCTTTTCAATTTTTCATCAAAGGAAAATTATGTTGGTTGGAGAATTTTATATTTTTGGCCATTGACCTTTAATATTGATGTTATGATTAGGTTGAGTATTTGTTTAATTTTTCCATATGCTCATTGGTTGTTTTCAAGGCTATGAGAATATTTTCAATGTATGCCATGATGCCTTCATCTAGTTTGTTGTTATTACTTTGGAGGACTTTGGCAACAGGCCAAACGTCATGTAGAGCCACTCAAATAACCTGTACAGCATGATAAATGCTGTCTTTTCAATGTCAGTTGTGTGTATTGGTACCTGCAGGTAGGCTTTACAGAGATCAAGTGTAGTGAGATAGGAATTCTGGCAAGCAGTATATAGAATTTTGTTGATGTGGGGCAAAAAGATGTGCATCCTTTTTGGCGATTTTGTTAAGTTTGCAGAAATTTATGAAGAGATGATACTTAACATTTTGTTTAATGAAGACAGTTGGTGAGGCATATGGGCTTTTAGATGGTTTAATTGTGCTGTTGTTTAACAGATTGGTGATATTTGTTGAATACTAATGTTTTAAGTTTTCAGGAACAGGTCAGACTGGCAGTTGCATAAGCTTATTGTGGATGGTGTCTATGCAGTGCTCTATTGCATTTCCTACACTTATTGTGTTGAAGTTGAAGACAGAGCAATGGTTTTGAAGTATCTTGTTTAATTGTTTAATCTTGTTCACTGTTTGGTGTTGATGAGTTTGTTTATAGACCATAGGAATGATATAATTTTCACCATCAGTGTCTGTTAATTCTAACAATACTGTAACATCCTCCACCTAGCTTATTACGCCGTGTCTAATTACTGATAATGAGTGCTTTGGTAAATCGCGGGTGAGGTGTTACCAAGTTGTTGAACCATCAGACCTTTCTCTCTTATTAACTAGTTATGTTAATCAAATAATTGAGTATTGACTATCACTGTTTAGGTGACAGAGCAGTATGATGTTTCCTCTTCAGTTCTTCCATGGGCTACTGCCCGAAGCCGATCTCCACAACACAGCTCCTCTCCTTCTGCAACGATGGTTGAGTCCATGGCACCACCTCAGCTCAACTGGAATTAATTATGTGTACCTTACGTTAGCTTAGTGCGTGCACTCAAGTAAAGTTGTAACTGACTTAAATTCAATTTTGTAAAGTGTTTGTTGTTTTGATTTAATAAAGCAACTGGGCGTTGACACTAACTGCATTTACATAATATTAAAAATAGCCATTACCATAAAACTATCGGCTTAAACATTTAAGTAATAAGATTGCAGTTTCCTATACCTACATTTACTAATACTACATGTAAAGTCATTTATCAGGTCAATTATAGTCGAGTCTCCTACATTTAAGAATATATAAATATCCCTAAGTGTCGACTATCCAGTCGTTTCAAGCATTGATTATTTTATACATGTATTGATCAATAGTCAGACTAGGCAAGAATCGAAAAACTCCTAACCATAACATAAGTGCGGTTTCATGACTGGCACAAGGACCCTGAGAATCGATCCCGTGATGGAATCCAGCCACTACTCGACACAACTTGCCTAGCTGCACATTTTATTAAATAATCAAACCAGATAA
>CABFPE010000154.1:37703-53605 GCA_900660155.1 Hofstenia miamia | reverse complement strand
AAATATATTGGCTTTATTAAATAAACAAATATTGAACAACTTCCTAACTTACATTTATAATTACTACATGTAAGGTCATTATTGGTCGATTATAGGTCACTTAATTTGGATCTGAAAATATATAAATATAATCCCTAAGGTTTAGTTATCCAACCATTTACTGAAAGTTAATTATCTAATACATGTAGTTGGAAATGCTAGTCAACTAATCGAGAGAAAACCCCTATACCTAACTTAAGTGCACTTTGGTGATCTGGCACAGAGACCCTTGAATTGTTCCCTGTGATGGATCCAGACCACTACTAAACACCACTCAATTAGCTCGACATTGTATTAATAATCAAACTGTTAATAAGATGAAATAAATAGAATTCAAAGTAAAATTCTTTATCAATGCTTACAATAGTTTTAATGGTATTTATAGTAATTTAAAGAGAAGTACCTGTTGATTTAAATTTAAACATCTGCCAAGATGGCAGCTAAAAATAATGTAAGCAAAAATTTGTTGAAAATGTATTATCGACAGATACAATTATCTCTTTTTTGACACATGTTATTTTCTTGGTTGCAATATACAAAATCAAACTGAAATAATCACTCTTGATTTAATCATAATATTTTTTAATCACTTCTTTTTCAATCTTAGTTCTTCTGCAATGTTTTGCAGCTTATTTCTGTTTTATTTTTTGGATGATGCTACAAAATCAGTAGCCAGCTAAACGGAGAAAAATTCCTATTCATGCACCTAATGTAAATGCAGGTTCATGGTTTGGATCAAGGACCCTCAAGTTGCTCCTGATATGTTTCCAAACCACTACTACTGCATTTACCATTTAGCTTGACATTGTAAATAAATAATCAAACCAATATAAAATCTAAGAATAAGATTTTCAAAGAATTTACCTCAACAATTTCCAAATTGATTTACACTCTATTTATAGTTAACTTGAAAAAGTACCTGTCATTCAAAATTCAAATTTAATTTGTCTGCCAAAATGGCTGAAAATAATGGAAGTTTTGTCAAATTCACCAACAAGTACTAATTTGCTATATTGTTACTTAGTTGCATTTTTACAAAGATAATTTCTGATAATTAAACTTAAATTGTTTTTCTAAATAATCATTCGATCTTAGTTTTGACTAATCATTTGTTCTTCCTTCTTCATTAGCAGCAATTTCTTTGGATTATGCTACATTGGTACTGGTGGTAATCTGCTAATATTGCTAGTTTCTTACTTCAATGGAAGAAAACAGCGTGTTCTCATAAATTCCATGCTATCTCAATCTTGTGAAGTCACTAGTGGGGTTCCACAGGGTTCAGTTTTGAGGTCCTTGTTGTTTTTGACATTTATTAATGAATTGCCTGATGTATGTGTTACCTCCTTGCATCTCATTTTTGCTGACAATATAAAAATCTTAGCAAATTTGCATGAAAATTTATGTGATGATTATCTAAGGCTGCATGAATGGACAATCCAAAATGGTATGGAATTTAATCCCAATAAATTCCAATTTATAAATTTTGTTGGTTTGTCTGATACTATTTATCTGCTTAATCATACTATAAACTGCTATCTGTTTTAATCTTAGCTGGTCTGGACATATTACCCAAAAATCATCCAATACCACTCTTCTTATGCTAAAATGTAACACTCCATTTAACATGTTAATATCCATACAGTTAACTCTCTACAAGTCCTTAATTCTTTCTAGATTGATCTATGCCTCACCTGCATGGCACGCTGATATCCCTCAAGTTCCCATTCTTGAAAAATTTCAAGGATGATGCACCAAGTGGATTGAAAATTCTGATGGCTACATAAAATGTCTAAAGCAACTAAAGCTGCTTCCTATAGCCTAAAAACTTCAGCTGATGGATTTATTATTTTTTAACAAAATGCTAAATGACTATTACAATTTCATAGCCTTTTCCCAATCTTTCCTTCTGTGTAGCATCATGGTCTGGTTTGAGATCTCAAAATATTGTCCTTTTTAGTTCTTGATTGCTTGATAAAAGAAGATGCATAACATTCTTTTACAATCACATTGTTTTGTTGGTGAACTTCATCCATACAAATATGAGTATTTAATTTATTTCATTCTCTGAAGTCAGTAAAGCCTCAGCTCTGAGACCTCCTCTGGGAGTGTTTTATGCAAAGATGAACAAACAAGGAAATTCATGCTCAAAACATGTTAGTTGTTTATGCCCAACATATTGGTTCTCATTGACTTTTTATTATTTTTTGTATTTAGTGTCAATTTGAAAATAAAGCCTATTAAAAATAGTACTTATTCTTGTAGCCATGATTTCAAATGTCAGTTTTTTGTGGTTGAATATCATCAAAGATATTATAGGTGATCTATTTCAGCATTGATTTAAGTTCTAAATGCATGTGCATGGTATGTTTATATTATGGAATGGTGTAATACAATTATATACATGTTTATTTATTCAAATATGCTGTAAACTAGTGAATGTACAAATTGTACACATTTGGATAATTTTGCAATTATTTGGCAAATATTTTTGGATTTTTGCCATTTACAAAAATTATGCATTTTTATAGAAATATTTTGGAAAGTATGCCAAATTTTCCAAATGAATTTACTAGGGAAAGAACTCACAATTATATTCTGAATTGTCCTACCTGAACCCAAGTAACATCATAAATTAACTGACCTAAAATCATTTTCCATGCATTATCTTGTTTCACTCTGTGAATTTGATGAAATGGAATTAAAGCAAGAGCTGATTCATTTTGAAAATGCCATCAACATCTTGGAGAATCAACTTCCATGGTATTAGGAGAAAAAGAAGAAGAAAAATTCATTTATGATAAAGATCAACATTGTCAGCATTTTGCAGAGAACAGTGATCCAATTGCCAGGGGTGCATTTTAACACTAATCACCAATTACTGTGTTCAATGTAGAAGTTGAAATTAACTTTTCAAATGTCTAAGAATTGCACTTATGTTACCTTCTACTGTAGTGTCCTGTGAATGTGTGTTTTCAAAAATGAAGTTCAAGAAGTCTTACTTACAATCACTCATTAGACATTATTTACTGGAAAGTGTGCTTTTTTGCTCAGTAGAAAGTGATATTTTAACATCTATTGACAATGTTTCTCTTATGATATGCTTGGATCAAAATCTGCTGATTATAAAAAACTGTTGAGATACTGCTAATTATGTGTTCTTAATTTTGTTAGTTTGCCATGTGCATCATTAAATTTTTCCACTATAACCATTTCAAAAAGAGAAACTTTTTTGCATGCACATGTAGTTGCTTCAAACTTTTGGCGCAACTAGGCTGTTTACAATGGCACAGTCCCCACAAACCAGCCAGTCCAACGCTGATTTAACAAGAATATATTAGCAAAAATAAATGAAATTCAGCAAATATATAGACAGTCTAAATAATAAATTTGAATGGAATGCAAAAATGACTTATCTTTCTTAAATCATAGTGTTGTATGTTTATAGCATATTTACAATGAACAAGTCATAACAAACATTTTATCAAATCCATCAGTTTGCTTAAATCCTAGTATTCAAAATTAAAAACTTTATCTGAAAATGATATTGTTCAATATAATTTTAATAAAAACATTTGTCATCAAATATATTGGTTGGCCAAATACTGGAATTGAACATCACAAAACTTGTCAAGAAATTAGTTTGACCAATTGAAAATTGTAAAAATCTTTCTTCACTAGATGGTTTCCAATAGAATTCATGGATGTGCATATGGCAAAAGCTATAGGAAAGGTGTGTCATTCGCATCTCCTCTCCCTGTTTCTTACTACTCACATATGACCATACAATAAATAGCACTCCTGTTTGTATAAGTGCTAACCAAGGCAAACTGATACTCTGTGCTGATTTCAATCTCAAATTATTTCTATAATTTGGGACAAGGTAAGTTTGATTTTTGAATTTAATGTTTTTGGTTTCATCACTTATAGCATTATGTAATATATAGGGGGAGTGGGGTGCACTAGGACAAATTATATATTTAATTAATTAATGGCAAACGTCATATAAATCATATTTCCCATTAACAAAGACTCCTTATGTCCAAATATGTTAAACATAAAATAATTTATGATTGATAATTTAACTTTAAATAAAATATAAAACTGTCCCAATGCACCCTACAATGGGGTGCACTGGGGCAGACCTTGGGGTGCACTGGAACAAGCTATCTTGTGTATCTAAAACAAAGACATTAGTAAATTAACATTTATTATAAAAAAGAACAATGTTCCACAAATTACTACAAGTTATAATTACTTATAAATAGAATTATAAAATAGAAATTTAATGATACACAGCTTCCAGACTTAGTCCACTGAAAGAACTGATTGACTGGGGAAACATCTCTAATGCAGGAAGAACTGGACTTTGAGTGGGAACATACCTGGGTAAAAGGAGGCTGTCAGACACTCAAAGACTACCATAATAATTATTTGGAGGCANAATTGCACTTATGTTACCTTCTACTGTAGTGTCCTGTGAATGTGTGTTTTCAAAAATGAAGTTCAAGAAGTCTTACTTACAATCACTCATTAGACATTATTTACTGGAAAGTGTGCTTTTTTGCTCAGTAGAAAGTGATATTTTAACATCTATTGACAATGTTTCTCTTATGATATGCTTGGATCAAAATCTGCTGATTATAAAAAACTGTTGAGATACTGCTAATTATGTGTTCTTAATTTTGTTAGTTTGCCATGTGCATCATTAAATTTTTCCACTATAACCATTTCAAAAAGAGAAACTTTTTTGCATGCACATGTAGTTGCTTCAAACTTTTGGCGCAACTAGGCTGTTTACAATGGCACAGTCCCCACAAACCAGCCAGTCCAACGCTGATTTAACAAGAATATATTAGCAAAAATAAATGAAATTCAGCAAATATATAGACAGTCTAAATAATAAATTTGAATGGAATGCAAAAATGACTTATCTTTCTTAAATCATAGTGTTGTATGTTTATAGCATATTTACAATGAACAAGTCATAACAAACATTTTATCAAATCCATCAGTTTGCTTAAATCCTAGTATTCAAAATTAAAAACTTTATCTGAAAATGATATTGTTCAATATAATTTTAATAAAAACATTTGTCATCAAATATATTGGTTGGCCAAATACTGGAATTGAACATCACAAAACTTGTCAAGAAATTAGTTTGACCAATTGAAAATTGTAAAAATCTTTCTTCACTAGATGGTTTCCAATAGAATTCATGGATGTGCATATGGCAAAAGCTATAGGAAAGGTGTGTCATTCGCATCTCCTCTCCCTGTTTCTTACTACTCACATATGACCATACAATAAATAGCACTCCTGTTTGTATAAGTGCTAACCAAGGCAAACTGATACTCTGTGCTGATTTCAATCTCAAATTATTTCTATAATTTGGGACAAGGTAAGTTTGATTTTTGAATTTAATGTTTTTGGTTTCATCACTTATAGCATTATGTAATATATAGGGGGAGTGGGGTGCACTAGGACAAATTATATATTTAATTAATTAATGGCAAACGTCATATAAATCATATTTCCCATTAACAAAGACTCCTTATGTCCAAATATGTTAAACATAAAATAATTTATGATTGATAATTTAACTTTAAATAAAATATAAAACTGTCCCAATGCACCCTACAATGGGGTGCACTGGGGCAGACCTTGGGGTGCACTGGAACAAGCTATCTTGTGTATCTAAAACAAAGACATTAGTAAATTAACATTTATTATAAAAAAGAACAATGTTCCACAAATTACTACAAGTTATAATTACTTATAAATAGAATTATAAAATAGAAATTTAATGATACACAGCTTCCAGACTTAGTCCACTGAAAGAACTGATTGACTGGGGAAACATCTCTAATGCAGGAAGAACTGGACTTTGAGTGGGAACATACCTGGGTAAAAGGAGGCTGTCAGACACTCAAAGACTACCATAATAATTATTTGGAGGCAGACACCCTCTTACTTGGTGATGTAATTAGAGAATTTAAATTGGAGAGCATGGAAACATACAAGCCAGACCCTGAGCACTTCTTCACAATTTCAAATTATATTTGGAATGCAATGCTGAAATATACAAAGACATTCATTGGATCATATTGCCAATCTTGATCAATTAGAATTTATTGAAAGTGGAATTTGAGGAGGCATGTCCAGCATTTATTCAAGTCATTATTTTAAAGGAAATAACCCAATGGTGGAGGGTTACAACAGTGGGAAAGACTCCACATATTCTCTTTTTTAGACATGAACAGTCTATACACTGGATCAATGTCTGAGTTTTTACCCACTGGAGGCCTACAATGGACAATGAGAGTCTAGAAAATATACTTGCTACACCATCAGAAGCAAACAGAGGCTATCTGGTTATGGTTGACCTGCATTATCCATCAGATCTGCATGGAGAACACTCTGATTATCTGTTAGCCCCCCATAA
Source organism: Hofstenia miamia (assembly GCA_900660155.1). Taxonomy (NCBI): domain Eukaryota; kingdom Metazoa; phylum Xenacoelomorpha; order Acoela; family Hofsteniidae; genus Hofstenia; species Hofstenia miamia. Next base: position 47,124 of record CABFPE010000154.1, on the reverse strand, counting down.
AATGTGTGTGGGTGATGAATTGTTGTCAGTATACTAAAAACATATAAAAACCACGTTGAATTTAAAGATGGGAAAAGTACCAAAATTAATGCAAACATTTTTAGATAAAATAGAATACATAGTACATTATGAAGTTCTCAAATTTTATATTGCACAGGGTCTAAAAGTGACAAAATTCCACAAAGCATTGCAGTTCCAGCAATCACAATTTTTAAAGCCCTACATTGATTTAAACACAATGAAAAGAAAAGCTGCCAAGAATGACTTTGAAAAGAATTTTTATAAATTAATGTCAAAAGCAGTATTTGGGAAGACTATGGAATCTCTCAGAAAACGATGCATAGTCAAGTTTGTTGGTAATCAGGAGGCTGCTGAAAAACTAATTAAGAAACCTGAATTTAAGTCATTCAATATAATTTCCAAAAATCTAGTGCAGGTCATGTTGCGGCATAAAGAGATCAAGTGGACGAAACCAAATTATATTGGGCAAACTATTTTAGATGTGTCCAAATTACAAATGTTTTGATTCCACTATAATATCATGAAGGAGGAATTTAAGAATCGAATTTCCCTATTATACAGTTACACAGACTGTATAAAATAAAGAGCAAAAATGTGTATGATGAATTGCCAGCAATAGCCTGCCACTTTGACTTTTCAAATTATCCAAAAGATTCACTGTTGTTTAGTGAGGCAAATAAGAAAACTTATTGAAAGGTGAAGGATGAGCTGGCTGGCGGAATACTAACACAGATCGTGGCATTAAAATAAAAAATGTATTCCATCCAATATATATGTGCAAATAGTGGGGGGTTGACCTTAAATCTAGTGCAAAAGGAGTTGTGGTTATTGTGAAAAATACCATAAATTTCGACACCTTCAAATGCATTTTGGATGGAGAAGAATTTCTGCAGTGAGAAATAGTAATGATTCACAGTCACAACCACGATATCTCTATCGAGAGGATGAACAAAGTGGCACTAACACCCTGCGATGATAAGAGATATCTGGTGGATCATTACCAAAGTTTGCCATATGGTCATACAGCTGTCTCTTATACACATCTGTATTTTACTAATTTTTCATTTAGATATTCTTCAATCACCAATTAAACATCCTAATCAAGAAGATGCCTCTATAAATGAACCATCTACAAGCAGCAGCAAAAGACCTCGTTTTGGTATATGAAAATTATTTTGTGTGCGTTTTAATAATTATTGTTTAGATACATGATAATGCATATTGCCTCTGTAATCCCACTCTGCCTCTGTAGTTGCTCCAAGTTTCTGTATATGGTAATGGAAAATTGTCAATTTATTTTTAATAATGTTTCACATGCTTAGATTTCATTGTTGTTGTAAATATTTTTTATCATCCCATACAATGTGTGCTTCCTCCAATTATCTATAAATTTACACAAAAGTCCACCACTACAAAGTGTATGTATATTTTTAGCTCTGTCTATCTATATTCATTTGTGATGCTCCGTCATTTTGTCAAAAGAAAAAACATGTCTCCATGCGAAAATTCCACTACAAAAAAATCTATGTGTGTTTTAATGCATAAATTTATTAATAAAAATATTTAGCTCTGTCTGCTTTCATTCATGAACTTGTGTTTATCATTTGAAAAATGCATCTATGCTTAAGTCCACCGCAACAAACATATGTATGTTTTATTAATGTGATAAATTAATAAAAAATGTTTAGCTTTGTTTGCTATCATTTGTGATGATTTTGTTTCACCAGTTTCTCACAAGAATGTTTTTCTATCCATAGTATAAACAATTTTGTTATTTGTATATTTATATCTGTTTAGATTTATACTTTAATGAAGAAAAATGATGTTCCCATGAAAAGCCTCTGCTGTTTGTTTCGCCTCATGCTAAAGTATGATAATTAATCTATATATCACAATTAATAATTTGTTTAGATTAAAAGTCTCCTATATGCCTCTAATCAATGATTGAAAAAGCCTCCAAGTTGTTCAACTCCTCACAATAATGGTAATGAAATTATTTTGTATATTTTAATAACAATGTGTTTAGTTTTGCCATACACAATTGAAGATTAACATTGTCTCTGTAATCACAACGATATATTTCATCTGCATATCAAGTGAAGTTTCAGTGATTTATTACCTTGAATAAGTGTTTTGTTCATACATAAATTGATTGGTTTGTGTAATTATAAAAGTACAACTGTATTTTGTTTAGAGTATGCAGTGTTTTACCCCCTTCAGCGTAATCTCAAATAAATTATCACATTACACCGTTTTGAAATGACAAATTCGATTGGTATGTAAAAATAATTGTTTTATTTGTCGTTTTACCATGTCTTTAGGTTCTACGATTCAAATGAATTAAAAATGAAAGTGAACATTGTGAAAAATTGATTATACACAGTGGGGTATATATGTCTTTTGTTTAAAATTTTACATTATCGATTTAGATCATTTATTGCACTTGGAAAATAGACTTTTGTATAAAACTTTCACACACATTTCAATGAAGACAGTAATGTTTATTTTAGATGGACTATAACGCTGTTTTTTGTAAATACGTTGTGATGACAGTTTGTATGAATGTTTCGTTGTAAATAAAAACGTCATTTGTTTTGTTACACATTGAATTGTTGATTGTCATGTGTTTTTAATTGTGAATGTTATCTCGTTTTTTAATAATGATTTGTTTATTATTAACCATTAATTTAGACACTATCTACGAAAATCATGATGTGTCACTACATTTTGCAGAACACTGTTGTGATGGAAATACACAATTATTTGGTAAACATTCTTTTACATTATAATAATACACATTGTTGTTTATCTTTGCTACGATTGTTTTCCATTATTTCTGTTTGTTGTGTATATTAGTAGATTAAAACTGTTGTCACTATTTTAATTTCTGTTTTTATTGTACTAATTGAATGTTTTAGCGTCGTCAACTAACATTATTAGAAGAACATCTATCTTGGAGTATTCTTGTGGGGATGTTTTCTCCACCATTCTCATCCAACAATGAAGTCATGTCAAATATTATCGTTCAACTGTAGATGAAATTCGCTATATGAACTTTATCATTTAGCAGTGTTTTTCATATTTTCTTTGTAAATAAATTTATTTTTTATAAATGTTCGTTTTCTCTGCATGGTGAGAGTATGTGTCTGTGAAAGGATGTATTTTTATTTATTTTTACTGGGAAATATTTTTTTGATTCCAGTTTTTAAACAAGTATGTAAATGTGCCAAATTAATACATGTAAAGTAAGTTAATGTGGGACAGTAATACATGTAAAGTAAGGTAATGTGGGAAAGTAAAACTAAAAATGTAAGGTAATGTGGGAAAGTAAAACTTTTGGTCTTCCAGACTGCTTGCGACTTAAAAAAAATTTGCTGTTGCTGATAGCGAGTAACACTTCTGGATGCCGAAGATACTGACACGTCCATTCTAACAACTATACCGCGATAATTGTATCCCTCCTCGTACAAGATATGAATTGAGCACGTTTTGTTAGTGAAATTTCACTACCACGGACCATATTTCAAACTATAATGATAGTGCTTTTTCAGTGAAAATGTATTGTGTGTAAATCTAAATTTGTGTTAATTTAATTGGCTAAATGAATCTGTTGTAAATTCTAACAAAATTTTGGGAATTCCGGGAATTTTACGAAGTTTACAGGAAACAGCATAAAACACGCTTTAGACAGGTTACCGTTCCCAAACTTTTGCCCAGTACTATCTATATATATATATATATATATATATATATATGNTTTTTAATTGGGATGTAAGCTATTTATAAATTGTTATATACGTAATATTTTTAACATAAGAATAGACAACAAATCATTGAAAAAATAAAAACAGTTAATATTTGATGCTTCATCTCTTCATTCAGATCACTTCACGAATTCATGATGGCATACTGAAAATTCTTAAAGGGGCTTGTCACCAGACGTTTGGCCATAGCTGTATATATTATATATATATATATATATATATATATATATATATATATATACTAAGGTGCTTAAAAATTTCAAAACTTTTCTGAAAATGCAAAGTGTCAAGCTTTTTCAATTGATTTTTTCAATATTTTTCTATTTAGAAAACATTTATTGTTATTCACTTTTTATTTCAATGGAGCATTAAGAATCAACAAAAATTATTTAAATATATTGATATTTTTATCATGGAGGCATTTGCACTTGGTTATTGTAGAATTTTGTGTTCGTATTGATCTTGTGCAGCATCAAAATCTCAGAAAATATAATCATAACAAAAAATTATACCAATCGGCCGCTGCTAGTAAAATGAAGAAAAGTTTTTTATAAAACATTTGCTATTGAACTCGATTGACTTCACTAAAATATGAAGAAAATTGTAAACATTTTCTACACAGCTCCATATTCTAAAATAGAAATTTTTAAAGATTTTTCTACACAGTTCCAATATCAGTGTATATGTATATATGCATTGTAGCACATATGAAATAGCGATAGATTGTATTCTAACTATCTGGTCTTTTTCAATGTTATGTCAAAAATTCTGAAAAGTGATTGGATGTAGGACGAATTGAAGTATGATAATAGAACAATGCCGTTGTAATTTATTTTAAATAATCTTGAAGTAACAAATTAAAACTATACAAGTTTACAAAGTCATTTCTGAAACTTCACGTGGACTCAATTTACTTTGCAGCACAAAACTGGATGTCTTTTGACAAATCCAGATGTCTGTATTCAATTGGATTCGGCATTAATTGATCTAACTAAATAAAATTGGAACCATAAAATCAATAAAGAAAAAGTTATGAATTATATACGTTTTAAATCAATTGCTAAAGCCTATAATATTAGTTAGCTTTAATTTGATTGGGCTATATTTTGTTGCAACATTCATAAAAATTGAATTGATTTATTTAAAGTATAAATCAAGATTGATAGATCTCTAATAACTTTAGTTTGGATTTCTTTGAGAATAAAATGTAGTTTATCAAACAACCTCCTCCCTATTTTAGCAAAAAACACAAATTTTAATGTACATTTGTAACAAATAACTTTAAAACAGTACACGTCATTACTTTAGATCAAAGATATAGTTGACCGTGCTGGCTTAGGGCCATGATATTTGAAAAATAAGCTCCAGTTTAGGGCCAAAATATAATTTTAAGTTTTAAAACTGCTTATTTTTAAATTATTATTTTGAATAGAAATGTGTTCATTTTTTATTTAGGGTCGATTCAGGGCCGAAAAATATTATCTAAGGCTAAAGTAGGGCTTAGCAATTATAATGTTACACCTTTGCATTAGATTCAAACTGAAAAGCAAACAATAAAACAACTAAGAAAAACTAATCAATTAATATTGAATAAAGAGCATGTAAATGGTTATTATAAGTTTTTGAAATAATCTATAAAAAGAAGATGTGACAGTTGATGAAACACGGATAAGACGTAGTTACTCATTATTGAATGGATAGTGGCAAGGTTCTTGATTGTGAGGTGCTTATGAAAATGTGTAAAAGTTGTGAAAAAGTAAAAGTCATAAATAGAAAATACTCTGAGTTGAAGAGTGAGTGCGACCCAAAAGTGCAGAAATACATAAAATTTCAGCAGCAAAAATTGAACCAATTAGAGCAGAAGTGGAGAAACTGTGGCCCGCATGAGGAATTTCAGTGGTTTTCATGCGGCCTGTCGAGAACATGTATTAATCCCAACTTCTTTTTTCTGTCAAACATTTGTGCACTTAAAATATTTTGACTTGATTTTTATAAATGAAGCCCGACAATGTTCTAAAAAACACTGTGTCTCCAGCTAGAGTAATAAGAAGTAAACGTTTTCAGTTTTAGATATGTAGGATATTTGAGAGATCGAGATGCAAAATCGAATGAAGTTGTAGAGTATAACCATTATGGGAAAAATCAATAGTTAATAATAAATGTGCAAGACAAGTCAAAGAGCATATGAGGACTCACTTTCGAAAATTGACAAAAATTGCTGAAGCAAAGCTATTGGACGGGATGACGGGTAACAGAGAAAGAGATAGAAATTATTTCAGTCGTATTATGGTTGGCTATAAAAAGACATGCTGGTGACATGTAAGGAATGAAACAGGAAATTCAAGCAATCTTTAAACAAAATTTCAACTTACACTAAGCTAAATAACTCCATTTGCCCTACTGCTATGGATGATCAGTGTGGTTGGAAATCAGCCAAAGCTAAAAGAACCAATAACTTCTAACACAAACAAATCGAAAATCAGTAATCCAAGCAATCATTCTTGTGTTTGAAATTGTGAAAAGGCACCCTCCTGAAAAAATGTCCTGACGGCTATACACAAAATTCTTGTGAACGCTTCAGTAGTCTCATCTGGATACTTTGTTGAAAACAGATTTATGCTGATAAAATAACTGTTTCTACATCACTTGCAATAGCAATTTGCCACTGTAATAACAGGGGAGAATCATTGAATAAAGATCATTAAATTTGGGCATATATGATGGAATTTATACAAGAAAATGGACACGCAATACAAATCGAATTTCTGTGAATGTGAAAAGATTAGGAACACGGGAAAGCGACCAACTCAATAACATGAAAGGAAGGAAGCAAATATAGACATAAGAAATATCGTGCATTTTAATAACATTAACAAGCTTTTAAGAACAAAAAACTAAATTAAATATACAAAACAGTTTTTAATTATATAGATACTTTAGAAACGGTTTACACACTTTTAATATGCTTTTTCGCAATATTTTTTTGGCCCTTACACTTTCATTATTTCAAAAATTTCTTGAGTAGCATAAAATTTCCATCCTTAAAATAGATGTGCACAGTGATGGTTTATGTAAAATGATAGGACTGCAAGTTCTTAAATGAAACCACACCACACCACACTGCAGGCAAAGTAATCGTTCATCTATTTTGAGATAGAAAGTCAATGATAATATATTTCGTATGTATAGAAACTATATTTTATCTATTTATAATCATTTCAATCGGAAATATTTACAAGGAGGCCAAAGGGGCCCCCGTTAGACGCATATTTAAGTAAAATGAAATCCGATCATGCTAAGTTTTTTATGATTGAATAAAACAAAAAGTAATAAAAATTGAAATTAACACTAAACAAATAAATTACTTCAATATTTCTACCTTGATGTGTACAATGTATATATGACTACAAGTTTTTTTAGGACGTACTCACTCGTCATCATCAACCTGTAGACATAAACATGTATATATTTGACTGAAAAAACAAAGTCAGCAAAGGCATTTATTGTCCTAACACCACTTGGGTGTCACAGGGTCGATGCTGAGGGAATATTTTCAAAACTAATTGATTATCATAAATGCGCCATTCTCGACAATAACAAGCAACTTAGTGCTGGGACAATAAATATTAAAGCTACATTTGAATTCAGACAATGGCGTATTAAGTGGGAACACTATGATGGATTGTAATATTACCCTGCTAGATACACTGAAAAAATGTAATAAAAATATATTTCCAGTAATGCATGACCTTCTTCTTATTTCAGTCCTAGTACCTGTATCTACCGCCAAGCCAGACTGGACGTTTTCGGCATTAAAATTAATGAAAACATTTTTAAAAGATAGAATAAAAGAAGACAGATTAAATGGATTGGCACTAATGTTATTTAATGCAGAAAATATGGAAATAAATATAACAAACGTAATCGAGAGATTCGCGGATCAAAAGAATAGAAGAATAATCCTTAAAAAATAATAATATTTTTATTTTGTTCAATAAAAATTTTGGAATCAGTTTATTCGTTTTATTGTTTATATTATAGTAAAATAAAGGTTTATATGTAGAATTTAAGCGTTTTAAAAAATCGAAAATATTCCACGATTCGGTCACCCGTAAACAAAATCCTGGGTTGGTACCTGATTTCAATGTACAACCAAATTTGCATGCAATAACATTCACTCAAATGTTTGATTGACTGAAAGTGGTTGCAGCAAAATAAGTTTCTCAGGAGAGTTCGCTTTTCCAATATTCTTTCGAACTCCAAAAAAGATGATTGTGTGTATCTCACAAGCAGGTATACACAGAACAATTGAGGCTAACTTCGAAGGTTTAGCCAAGGCTTGCAATTGTGTATTGTGGATAAAGCACAACACAAGATATCACTACATGTTGTTTTGCATAGAATTATAAACTTGTTGTGTACGCAACACATGTTGTTAGGGCATAAGAATCCACTGCGCAAAATTTTACGAATTTGTTAATACGAAAAATCTGATGCTTAAATTATATTATTTGAAACTTACTAACAAACTAGTTACCATGTCAATTTTTATGCAATGTAAATAAAGGAAGTGAACTAACACTAGTTGAGCTATTAATATGAAAGTGACATTACAAAATGCTTGAAAAATTTACAATAACATTATTCTTTTATGATGGTTCCTGTTGTGAAGTTAATATACTCACAAATAATTACAATACTAAGAACTATTTGACTATTATCCCATGGAAGTCAATACAGCTAAAACTTTAAAGAAGTTTAAAGATCTTGTCAAATCTTTCAAGAATCTTATAAGATGAATTCAAGTATTAACTGGGTCGGTGCAAGAAATTGCAAGAACTTTAAAGTATAAAGATGTTCTTTAAAGTAATGAGCATGGAATTTAAAGAACCATATCAAGACTTCCATATTCTTATAAGCAACTTTGAAGTTATTTAAAGTACTTTTAAAGAACCATATCAAGACTTCCATATTCTTATAAGCAACTTTGAAGTTATTTAAAGTACTTTTAAGAAAAAATAGAAACATATAATGCTAGATTTCAACATCGATTTTTTCAAGGTTTTATTTTATTAATGTAACCATACAAAATAATCATTTGTTTGATAGTCTTCTTTCCCACACAGTGCTGATTTATGGCAGCTCTTGTTTCTATCTGAATTTGCGGTTTTCAATATCTTTCAAAAGCAGCTCCTAAATTAGAAAAATATACATGAATACATACACATTTTGTATTATATATATATATATATATATATATATATATGTATACATAGGCGCCAAGTACGGTGAAGGAACGGGTGTGCAAATAGGTTACAAACATTACAATCCTACCCTAACCCTTTACCAACTACTAAACGCAGAAAACAGACCAACACTTTCAGACAATCTAAAAATATGACCTAATAATTATATTCAACACTAATGGCATTTTAATATAATTACCGAGTAAAAAATTAGGCTACATTAAGTACATATGTTTGCAGATATTAGTGACTTATTTAAACTAATACAAATTGGCAGATAAGGTGCTAAACTGAGTTTAGTTTACAAATGCTAAATATATTCATTTTGTGAAGGCGTGCCAGCCACACTTGAACGCCCGTACTTGGCGCTTATGTATATATATATATATA
>CABFPE010000154.1:24501-37085 GCA_900660155.1 Hofstenia miamia | reverse complement strand
CTTTCTTTAAATATCAATTTTGATATGAATGTTTGCATTTGCATAGTGAACTTTTCCAATACCTGTATGGCGAATGAATTCATCTGCATACGCATTGTAATGTAGTTACCACTACGTACGCACTACCATTGATAGAACGTGTAGAAAAACAGCGCGGGAACTGCCGAACATTAAAACAAGCATTACATGAAATATTTCCTTCTCCAAAATATTTCTGTCACGCGATGGCGTACGAAAATCCATTCTGACTGCTATCTGAATACATGGGATACAAATTATTTTAGCGAATGCATTAAATAGACTGGTATTTTTATGTCATTTTTTGATTATTGGATTGTGAATATGATGTCTTAATTTTTTAGTTTTTTGGTTTATAGTCAATATATGATTTGCTTATAAGTTACATTACGTAACTTTAAAGTGAATTGCTGTTGTAAGAATCCGATTTTTTCCTTTCAAGACAATTTACGCTACTTTAAAGAAAATCCCTGTTTCAAGTACTTTAAAGTGGAAGCAAGTGTAAACAAGTAAAACATATGAACTTTAAAGTTTTTGTTGTATTCACTTCCATGGGATAATTAGAAATCACTAGAAGAAATGAAGAAGACGAAATGGCACCGCATTTCAGTTTTACAATAGCGACGAGATATTATCACCAGAAATTTCCTCATGTGTCAACAAAACACAAATTACCGTCCATTTGCAATGATGATGAAAAATAAATATCATGTTAATTCTGCGGCTAAATTCAACAAAGTCAACTACACAAAGTTTGCCCATGGCTGTATTTTTTATTGAGGCTGGCGCACACCATACTCCAAATCATAACGCCACTAGCAGCGAAGCATTAAATATTTGTCTCTCTTCAATACACATGCACAAATCAATATATCACGCAATTGTTGGGTTGGAAAATGGACTTTTAAAATGAGAAGTCAATGGTTATCTTATTTAGTTTGAATGTAATGTGATGTGTATTATGCATGGTAAATTACACTGTAAAACAACGAAATTTTTACGAGAATGAAAGTTTAGTAATCTAGACTATTTTTTCATGAAGACTTCAAAAATCTACCTTTTTTTATCGCCATTCTCCATTTTGTAGCAATTTGAGTTTTTAAATTTTGACCATTGAGTTATTGAGGCAAACACGTGCACGATATTCAACAGGAAAAATAAATTTCACAGAGATCAACTCATCCTCTCCAACCCTGCTGCAAAATACCATAAATATTTCGAGATTACAAACTCCGTCATACGATATGCATTTTTATATTATCAAACATCAAAATAATTTCACTGCTGCGACGTTTGCATTCTATCTATAGACTCTTTCTGTTATATTTGCGGTGAATACACTACACGATCCCAAAGAAGACCGTTAACAGAGGAAGTAAAAAAGCTGTTCATTGCATATTTCAAGACTTGAAGTTTGGTGATCAAGAAAAGAACTGGGCGCCTCTCATTGTATGCAACAATTGTACTTCAAGATTAACTGCTTAGTTTCTATTTCCATGCAATGGCGAGAACCTACAAGCCTGTGCAAGTCAACCTGTTTTACTTACAAAAGTTTCAATTGTAATCCCAACTCCTCCACCAGTCCATCCTCTTTCAATGAAAATAATGACGTCCTGAATGAATGAGATTTGCATTTACGAAAAGTATAGTGAAGTTCTGGTGTTAATCTTCTCAAGCCTAGTGTCAGCATATTTTCAAAAATCTGAGTTAGCTCTACCCATATATCATAAATAGAATCTAAAGAGTATAATCATAGCTCTATTTTTCAAGATGTAACAGTTGCACAAAGAGATATTAATACAATTATTATGGTTTCTGCTTCATTGTGACGGCATTAATATGTTTTAGTTTGATACGTCGCTTAAAAAATCGATACCTGTTTACAATTAAATGAAGTAAAAACTAAATTTTATAACTATGGTAAAGCTGTTTCTTAACATTTCTAACAGCAAGCCTGAAGAAGACAAAAAACATAAATTCATATTGCGTCAATTAAAACATATGCCAATAACGCAAAAATGGTAGAATATATAATTGTCATGATATAATTATTGCTTTTTTATTGTATGCTACAAGTCGCGTTCTATATCGACAAATTCATGACTATTCGCGCTTTCCTTCTGAAAAACTCTATAGCGAACACGTCAAAAAATAAAGAATGTACGGAATTTCTTAAGACATTTTTTTGCCAATCAGGAACCTAGATCACGTGCTTGTTTTTACTAAAAGATAAAATCTACATTATGCCGTCTTTAGTGTATCATGGAGGATGTTTTCGGCATTGAATCAAACAATTTGAAAGCATTGGCAACAACTATTCTATGCGTGGTCATTAAATGCATGTTTTCTGGAGCATCAACTACTATATCAAAGCAGGATTCTGAATTCCTAAAGACGATAATTATTGATGTTTGTTTGCAAGTAAATTAGGCTGGTGGAAATGCAATAGCTTCTATTGTTAATGGCAATCGTATCAATCAAAAGTATATTAATACATTTGGATATTTCTTTGCAGATAAAAACAAACCCTGGCTTGTGAAGGCACGTCATGATCAAAATCAACGACTCTTTTTACTCTATGGCAACATTCAAATTGTAAAATGCGTTTGCAATAACTGGTATTCTGAAATGTTGCAGTATTTACAATTTTAAGATTTTGAAAATGTTTCTGACATTTTAACTGCCAAATGGATGAAAAAAACTTGTTTTCATTGTCTCCTAAATTTCATCTCCCAAAATTCAACTGCAAAAAGTAAATCTGGTTTTGAAGGTTTTTGCGAATTGCCTTGATGTGTTTTTCCAAAACAAATGAGTCTACAAGGGCTCCTGATAGGTTTGTCCGAATTATGTATTCATTTCTCGAAATTATCAATGCCAAAGCAACATTTGATGGAAAGCTAACTCACGATAATTTCAGAGATTCAAGTTTAAGTTCTGAAAATCTTGCGTTTCTGAAAATAATGGCATAATTAGCAGATCATCATGAGTCGAGATTTTTTACAGTGGACACCTCCAAAGCATTAGCGATAGTGATGGAAATAACAAATGTAAAGCTTGCAGTCAGTTTTCGAATTGGAGTTCTTTTTTACAGTCGAATTCTACACATAGCTGTTCACAATGTAATTTTATTGTTAGTGAAGACATAGGGAAACTGTTGGATGAATTATCCACAACGCTTCATGTTAAAAGAAATGACCTTAAATTAGTTGCTTATTATATTGCTTGCTATACATTTTAAAACGTTTTCCAACTTATCAAAAAATTCCCTGAGCAAATTAGCACTGATAGTTCATTATTCATAAACTTATTGATCGTGGTGGATTGTCTAATAAAACAATTTATTGTGTAATATTATATGGCGGAGTGCTCTTTGAAATAATTGATTTTTCCTATCGATCTAGATTTTGTAGTCAAAGTCTGTGTAAACTATTTGATAATGTTCTTATCTTTTACTTTCAAGAGAACCAAACTTCCAAGGAATTGTTCGAATTTTAAGGAAAATTTAAATAATTGGTTTTGATGTTTGCAGTAATGTAATTACTAGGACAACCCAAAGTTGCATTAAAAATCTTGAAAAGCTGAACTTAAAGTTCAAAAAGTTGCAATAAAAGCCCCCGAGAGCTTGAAATATATGCTATGACTCAAATAGTAACATATAATGGCAATCATGGCTAAAAATTAATATGTACGTGCACACTCGTTTGAATGTGTTCTATTCAAATGAAAAATAGGTAACTAGCGTTGAATTAACAGTATATTTTCACACCATAGAAAACAAAATTCATACCAACTAAAAAATAATTTCACAATACAAACGTCGATTAATCACTGCTGTTGTAGTACAAGATACGGTAAGCCTAAATATTTTCATATGGCAAAATAATTCATTCTTAGGATTCCATTTAAAATCCTCTGGATATTCTCGGATGGAGGGCTTATAGCCTTAAAGGAAATGGCGACTTTCTCTTTCGGCAATATCAAGCAGTCAGAACGAATAGCAATGATGGAACGCTTGCATTATATATTCTGCAGACGGATTCACAAAGTGATTATGTCTTCGTTCTGCCAATAGTAACACGACAAGCTGAGTAAGCAGTTGACGTAAATGCTATTTATAGAAAAGCGTCAGCACACAATTTCTAGAATTGAAAACATGACGAAATGCATCTAGATTAGGTTTAACCGGTAGCTGAGTTGATCCAAGATTGAGGAAATTAAAAAACTTATCTTTATTAGAAATGACAATGAAATTTGCAAAATGTTGCATTTTACCTTAAAATATGCAAAAAAGTTGCAAAACGTTGCACTGCAACTTTGAGTTGGCTAGTAATTACAAAATGTGATAGCCAGAAAATAGCAAAATTATGAAAATGATCTTGTTTAATATGTAATATGTAATAATATATAAAGTTTATAATCATTTTCACTGTCTGTATGACACTTTTATGTCTTTGCAATCTAAACATTTCATTCTTAATTAGGCATAATCTGCGTGCTTTTAGATTGCCTGTAGTTGACTAAGTATATTTTATTCCCCAAATGAATCGAAATCTGCTATTTTTTCATATTGTCAATGTCAATGCCTGTAGTGAGTATCGCCTTATAAGTGAGATAAAAAATGAGGTAAATTTGGTTGCAGAATGATATAATTTTGTTACAGGGTTAGTTTCCGCATTATTTAGGTTAATTAAAAGGAAATAATGCTCTGTGATGCCTAGTTATAAGGAGTATTTTAATTATATATCCCTGAATATAACAGCAGCATCACGATTTAAGTTTCATGAATTTAATCAAATCTACTATTTTAGAAATATTCATGGATTCAGAAATTGAAGTGTTATGCCTGCCCCTGATGTATACGAACAAGAAAATGATGAAAAAAGTAGTGAAATAGAGCCGCGCCTAAAAATTTAAAAAATGGCAATAATGAGGAAATTAACGATGACAATGGCATCACGGAAATAATAACGCCAAATATGAACAAATGAAAATACAGCTGGAAAAAGATTAAACACAAAATTTGACATTTGATGCTCAAACAGATGACGGACTAATTGCGAAGATCGTTAAGCATCTGCAACCAATTGACTATTTCAATTCTCATTGAATATAGATTATTACCCATTGCGTAACAAACCAAACATGCCTATTGGCTTATCAACAGGAATCTAGCTATATTAATAAAAACATTGTCTATTACCGAAAAAAACCGAGCAAATGGGATCTCAATGTTTTTTCAAGAAATAGCGTCGAAGGCTATACACATGAATATTTGATGCATAATTGGAAAGAACTTGACTTGGCTGAATTGTGTGAATATAAACCAGGTGATGTTCTTCTGGTTTTGGTAAAATATTTGCCAAAGAACAAGAACCATTTTATGTACTTAGGCAATTCTTTCAGTTTTATAAAAGTGAAAGTTGCGTTGAAACATCTGGGATACATAGTTTTGCTATACTGCATACAAATACACTTCGAGCTTACCCCATGAAAGATGAAAATCGATTGGAAAAATAAACAAGAGGCGCTTATGAATGTTGGTTTTAGAAAAATACTGGGGTGATTTTTAATAGCTGGCCTGACAATCGGATGCTTTTGCTGTCTTCTACGTATGCAGGTTGTGATTTCATAAAGAATCAAAATATTTGACTTCAAAGCAAAGAGAAAAATTGATGTTAAATGTCCAAATATGCTACCTCCGTACAACATGAACATAGGAGGTGCAAATAAATTCGATATATCTCTATATCGCAGTGGTTTTAAAAGCAAGTAATATTATTGTCGAATCAAGAGTTTGTTAATATAGAAAAGAGGTTGCGTTAAGTCCAATATGCAAATTTCATAACGTCTGGATCTCATAACATTCGCAAGCTAATTAGCCCAATCACTGATTTTCGAGGTAAAATGAGCACGAAAGAAAATCACCTATATACATTAATTTTGACAATACCAAGTTGCTCATTGTCCGAACATGGCAGATACAAAAAAGCGAAGAAGGTGCGAACTGTGAATATATCTGCACTGCACGATCATTACGAAACTTTTCTGTGGACTATCATATCAAGGAAAATATATAAATAAATTCTATAATTATTTGGTAAATGTTGCTGTTACTTATTTCTATATGTCTGATTTCAGAGGCGGATTTAAGGGGGAACTATGGGACTGCAGTCCCCACATGAGGAAGTAAAATAGAATGCAGCTATTAGGATATTTTGTGGAATCTTAGCAAAAAATTGGAGAATACCAAATTGGTGCCAATTTCTGGATTCCATTTGCAAATCGCTCCAAACGTTTGGTAATTTTTGCAAAATATTTGACAAATTTTTCATATAACTGGCAAATTTTCCTAAAATTTACAAATCTTGCAAAGATTCAGAAAATAACTGTAAACTTTCCACTTTTCAATAATTTTAAGAATATATCAAACATATTAGTCAATCCACTATTATGTATTTCATCTAACATCCACCAAACTTTAGTACATTTTTGTTGAAGGATGTGGTCAAAGGGGGCCTCTGACACTTTTCTTAAAAATACCACAGATCTATGCCTAAAAAATACTAATCCTTGTTACCTTATGAGAAATCTAAAAAACTTCCTCACTCTTTTTGTAAAATTAATGAATAGCTCTACACATTTCAGATGTTCTGTACACCCAAGATCTTTGTTAGAAGTCCTGTAGAGTCATTAAGACTCAATCCTGTTACACCTCAACAACAATGAAGCATCATTCAACCTACATGGCATGGGTTGTGATTCATTAATATTTCTTAAGAAGTGTGTTAAGATGAACATGAACAAGTATATATTACCATTCTGAATGTCTTAAGAAAACTATAAAGCTCTATTTCAGATTCTGAAAACTTGCGGACCTGGGCGAGGGACACTGAAATAAATTCTCAAGTGATCATTTTTCTTCAACATACTAAATTTACTATACTACATATTTCAAATGATGTTCAAAATGTCTTCACAATTTATTGATTTTCATATTTTTTAAAATTTTACAATTTTTGAACCAAATTTTTAAGAAATTCTGAAATTATGAACACGATTTTGCGTTAATTGCTGTACAAAATAAATACCTAGTAATAATAGGAATTCATCATTTCCTTCATTTTAGTGTTTTGTTTCGATGCTAAGCTTGCAAAAATGCAACTTTATTCCTACATATAACTTTATTAAGCAGCTGAGATCATTAAATTCTCAAATTCTGATTTCCTAAGAATCACGAGCTTCAAAATTATTGATGTGATATCTCGAGTTCTATACTCGAATAATTTGAAATTACTTACAAAAAAATTAATGCTAAAGATTGATCAACAACCAATGCAATTAAAAACAATTCAGTAAAATTATTTGTTTTAATGTGTTTCTCTCTCTCTCTCTCTCCAGATTTCACAAGACAATGATGGTGGTTTAGTCAATAGTCCTGAGGAAATTGTCCTGATCCCAATACCAGATCCACTCGAATGGTGGCAGTACCGGGGAAAAAAGCGCAACATGAGACAGGATCAGTACGACGACAGGACCAACCTTTCAATTTCAACCGAAACTGATAATTTTGAATATATGTTTGATATTATGGTATAATTGTCAAGCTAAAATATGTCTTTATTTCCATTCAATATTCTGTTTTGTTAATAATGCATAATTTTAGTAAGTGACCAGAAATAGATGTACAGGGTGCCCAGCAAAAAGTCAAGAAATTTGCTAACTCTTTCAAAATTGCTTTATTAAATTAATAAACATAACTAACTGATTATCATTAAACTTTTTAATGTTTTATTGAATATTACAATGAAAGAGTTCAGAGGAAATGTTCGAAATGTGAGCCATCACTGTCATAACAAGATTGGAGTCTTAGAGAGGCCCCATGTCGAGTTTTCTGTTTTAAAAAGTACAATTACTTCGCGCTGAAAATCGGTCACTTGCTCAGAAGTCATAATTAATGCTTATGAAATTATTTCTAAATGAAGCATTGAATAAAACAAAAATGATTTAATCAAGTTAGAATGTTAATCAGTTAGTTATGTTTATTAATTTAATAAAGCGATTTTGAAAGAGTTTGCAAATTTCTTGACTTTTTGCTGGGCACCCTGTATCTATAAATATTAAATCTGATATATTAAGAAATAAATGGTATTTCAAAATGAATTCGAAGAAACTCAAACTCAGTATTAGAAAGTCTGAAGGAGAAGATCATCAATAACTTTAAAACTGTTATCTCAACATGAACAGAAATATATGAGGAATCGAAATTTAGTCAAGTCTAGAATGAAAAATAATACGCGAAAATGGAATTTGAGTTTCAGTACCCTCCCATTAGAAATATCTAGATCCGCCTCTGTCTGATTTGCTAGCTATGATTATTGATAGTTGATAGTTTGTAATTTTTATTTCATCTGTGAACGGATTCATCATTTATGATACTTAAGCAACATATGACATAGGGATATTTCATAACTAAATTGCTGATTATAAGTCTAAAATAACGATAATGGGGTAAACTAGGCGTACACAAAGACAAATATATGCTAAGTTATTTAACTTAACTGAAAGGGTTAACAATCAAATTTTGGTCGGAATTGAAACAATTTAAGTTTTTGATACTGTAAAGATATGGTAACTAAATATTTTAATCAATTGATAATATAATTGGTTGCCAAAGATCATCAAAGCCATGCGCAAACTGGTATAAATGGGACGTGCATCCTTGCATGCTAAATCATGGCAACCAATTACATTGTTTCGAGTAAAATTCATTCAATTTATATCTATGAAATGAATATATAGTATACATGTAAAAGATGGATCAAAAAGAGCGTAAGATTAATCAAAAACTACTAGATATTGAACATTTTTGCTTAAAATTGCTTAGTAGTATAAGTAAAAAAAAGAACCAATATTATTTACGAAGCTATCAAACCTATATAAATATATTACCTCTTTTTCTAACATTATGTGACTGATTGGCAGGTTTTGTTCTGTAATAACTTTTGTAAAATTATTGATTAAATCGCCACCTTCGGGTGTTCTATTAGTTTGATGTCCTAAAATAAAAAAATTAGATACATGTATTAAATTAATATAAGCATTAACACATGCTTGCATTAGCTTTTCATGCAGGTCAAATTAGGTCAAATTTTATTACTTTTGAATTGGAGAAAACACAAAAGAATCTGTTTTAATTTGCTATAAATTAAATAAAGTATTAATATAAATTAGTGAAATATTGGATTTCATAACCTAAATGTAAATATCTTTGCAATACCGGAACATTAACTGGAGTAAGGTAACAATGCACTATTGTGATTTCAATGCAATTTTTTATCAGTATTAAATTAATTCAAATTGCGCAAAGCGAATATCATATACTGTAAACAGATATCCCGATTTCGTCAGCATAATATGCTGCCAAAGAAATTCCAGGAATTTTTAGCGGGGCCTAATGTAGAATTAAATTATGTAGTGCATACTTGAGTACTACATAGAGCGCAAAGTACTGAATTATCAAGTTTTAAAATTCACCACTATGCACAGATTTCAAAAAAGGAAATATGCTATTTGTGCAACCTTTTATGATTCAGCATAGTTTTTTTCAAATTCCACTTTAAAAATAGCATGCTATGTTTTTAGGAGATTGTTTGAATTATGCATTACAAAATAGACCAATTTTTAGTTTATTTTCAATGGCATAAGATCAGCAAATTCCAAAATCTTCACCTAACTGTAATACTAATGTGTGCTTAGTCGACAAATTCCATTAACATTGTTAAATGTGTTGCTAAAATTCAAGAAAATCAACAACTCAAAATTTAAGAAAAGTTGTGTTGAGTTTTGATATGTCACACAAGTTTGTTTTTGGAGTTTTGGAGAAGGTACATGGTGGTCAAATATGTGCATAGTCTTGAATTTGAATACAAATATTTGACTAATCTTACTGAATATTGTCAAATGTGATGTTGTGTTTCAGTTCTAATTAAAATAAACTGACATAAGTTTCGTGCAACCTGATTGTCACTAGCTGCTTCCTTAACAAGTTAACCTATTTAATATATTGCCATTACCGAAAATCTATTGGCATTCAAATTACTTAATAAATAAATAGCAGCTTCCTAACCTACATTTAAATAAGTTAATTAATATAATAAACGGTCTCATTATCGGTCACTTTATAGTCAACAATTTAGATCTAAAAAGGGCTAAGATATATCCTACGTTTGGCTAACTAGCCGTTTCCGAATTTCTATAACATACATAAAGGAAAACAATTGATACCAGCTAAATGGGAGATGCCAAAAACTCTTAGCCGTACACCTAACTTAGATGCATTTCATGATCAGGGGCGAAGAACCTTGAATCGTTCTCGTCATGCGATCCTGACCACTACTAAGCACGAACCGTTTAGCTGGACATTTGTAATGGTTAATCAAACCGGATTCAATATCAAAATAAGCTTTCCGAAGAATATTCTTCAAAAATTGTTACAATTTTTCTAATATATTTATACTTTCAATAAAAATAAGTACCTGTCGATTTGAATTTTGAGTTACTAGGGCACTTCTGCTTAGTTCACCAAAAGTAACGAGAAGCGATTTCGCCCTCAGATTTTTGTCAAATTAATTTGTCGACAAGTACTTGCTCATACATTTTATATTTGATTTATAAATCTTGGTAAGCAGATTTCATCAATTAAGTTGCTCAATTGAGTTTAATCATCCTCTTTCTTTCCTTTTCTTCGATCTTGGTTTTCAGTAGCTTATGTGATGGATTATGCTATATTAAGCCTTGCACTTGAAGACGAAGCTCCAACTTTGTCTGCTGTATGAAATCATTGCCAACAATTTTTTTTCGAGAGCAAGTCATTACAGGATTTGCCAAAAAGCGGGCGCCCCTGAACATCGACAAATGATAACAACTCGGAATTGGTCAATGAACGTCTTTTAAACAAACCAAAAATGAGCGCCAAGGATCTCTGCAAAGATTTGCGCGGTATTTCACATTCCGCATCTTACACGATCATGGATACCGACAAATGTTAGAAGTTTGGGTTCCGATGAAACTCTCGGATAAGCAGAGATTGAATGGTATGGAATGTGCAGGAATTATGCGCGACACTTTAATCGGAATGGGAAAGGATAAATATGACAAAGTTTTTAGTCAACGAAACATACGTCAACTTTGATTTGACGCAGCAGCAAAGAAAAAAAGTATGGATTGGACCAGGTGGTAAGCCATTCCAGTCGCCCAAATGGAAACCAACGCCAAATAAGACATGTCTTTTATTGGCTTTCACCGCAAATGGCCGATTTTCCTTAACTGCACTTCCACCTGGTGCAACGGTCGATTCTAAAACATATGTCGATTTTCTGCAACGAACTAGTGGCAAATGGCGTACTCTGAGAACCAAACCATTTCGATTCAATCAGTTAACGATCATTTATGACAATGCTCGTCCTCATTCGTCCAAGGTAACACGAGATTTCTTAGATCGTCAAAACGTTAGAAGATTACATCAGGCTCCATATAGTCCTGATTTCAATCTCTGCGATAGATGGACATTCCGCTATCTAAAATCAGAAATGCAAGGACGACAATGTACCAGTCACAAAGAAGTCGAATCAACTGCGTTGCGCCTCTGTCGGTCAGTTGCAGTAGATGTGCTTCAGAGTAAAATGAACAAACTAATAGAATATTGTGACTTGTTAATTCTTAATGAAGGACATTATGTTGTTTTCTAAAAATATATCTTTTGGTTTTTAAAAAAGAGATACGAATTTTTGAATTTACCTATTATATAAATATATATATATGTATATATATATATATATATTTATATATATATATATATATANCGGCGTACGGAGTCCCGAACCTACATCAGACGTTAAAACCAGGGTACAGAAGGTGCCACCATATGTACTTTGTACATATGGGGGCGGTAAAAGTCGAGAAGCTTGTCTGTTCAGTTTTCGGGTAGACAGACGGCGACATAGTGGAAACACTTTCAGCAAGACTGCTACTGGCACCAGTTTGGGTGCGTCTTATAGGTCAATCAATCAGAGAGGAAACTCAGTGTCACTGGCTTGCGAGATAAACATAAGGCCATCGTTTGCTGTGCCTTCCTGAGGCAGCTTTGCTGTGTCACAGGTAGTTATGATCCAACATCTTACCACCTATTAAGGAGTTGAGCGAGGGTTTTGATTAGCTAGAATGCTTTGCATTTTAATAAATACTGCTCCGAAATTACTTTTCACTGATAAATTAGCAGCCAGCAGGGGCTCTCGTAGTTACCACCGTTAGTATCCTTGGTTATCCAAAGCGGGAGAGGTGCAACCCTCTCAACTTAAGTTCGGCCTTCGGCTTCACTCTGCTGATCGGACTTAACACAGATCAGAACTCTGCGTGCCAGGAGTAGCCAGAGATTTCTCAGGATCAAACGTACACTTCTAGGGGTATGATCCGGACAGGGATCTTGGTTTCACCCACAGAGTTAGTCTGTTGACTTCTTCAGTAACTCCCATATATATATATATATATATATATATATATACTGGCGC
>CABFPE010000154.1:14196-24412 GCA_900660155.1 Hofstenia miamia | reverse complement strand
ATATATATATATATATATATATACTGGCGCTGGGTATATGGTTTTTTTTGTTTTGTACCCAGCGCCAGTTTAAAGCAAAAACCCCTGTACCCAGCGCCAGGTGACCATGTGAGGCCTAAAAAAATTACCCTATTTTTTTGATAGACCTGTTGCTGAGGACTCCATATGAGATTATGTACAAAAAATTGGGCCCGAACTCGGACTTTTTCAAAAACCCATATACCCAGGCCAGAAAGTGTACTGGGGGCCAGTAAATATTTCCTGAAAAATACCCAGCGCCAATATAATGTATATATATATAGATATATATATATATAGATATATAGCAGCAGCAAATATACAAGCATACATGCATATTACCTAATTAAAATCCTGTGTTACTTATGACTCACCCTGTATATATATATATATATATATATAATAAAATCCTGAAAACAAAATATTCATATTTTTATTGAAATTTAGTTTCAAAATCTATAGCGTAAAAATTTAATTAAATACATATGACAAATGCTAGATTTTTGAAAAAACCCCATTTGACGGTACTAAGGAATTTTCCTTTGTAATTATTATTACACAATTTTAGTGAATGTTTCTTATTTTAGAGGTTTAGGGTTAGGCTCTTCTTTCTGTATCCTCCTCTGGACTATTCACTTTAAGGGACAGTGGTTGTAAATTCGCGTCTGAGAATAACTCCTTCACTTCAGCAAAACGACACAGGATCCTAAGACGTCTTAACAAACTTTGACCCTATATGAAGGAATGGAAACTCAAAATGTGTTGGTTTATGGATCATTTGTTATGCAGATGCGGCGAAGCTCACAAAGTTATTTTATCACAATAAAATAAAAGCCTGTTTTTCATGGTACATAGAATACTAAAAAAGTACGAAGGACTGTGAGAGTTATCTGCACTTTTGATGAAACTAATAGATTTATTTTTAGAGACGTCCTTCTGGGAGATTTCAACGTTGCAGTATTATATGACCTATATTTTCCTACATTAAGCGAAAACTTATGGAATGGGTTACATTTGAACGTCAGGCCCTTGTAAATTACGGTCAATGCCATCCAAATTGGATAATAATCAGTACGGGAAAATAAAGGGGAATTTGTAGCCCTTAATATGCAAAGCGGCTGATTTTTCAACGAAAAATTCTGGAATTAACATGTTTTTAAATTGGCTTGCACATTCTCAAGATCTGAATATTGACTGGAAGATTCTACAACTACTTTTAGAGGGCAGGGATTGTGATATTTTAGATGTTCTTTGCAATTTAGTGAAATCAATTTTTCTCAACTATTAGGAAAATTTCTCAATATCCAAGTCTCTAATGTCTTCAAGGAGATAACCAAAAAGAATTAGTTCTTCTATTATGATTTAAATATTATATTATTGGTCAAAAGAGATTTTCGTGTCCAACAGTGTTGTAAATGGCAATTTATTACGAAAGTATTAACAATGACATCACTTTAGGATCTTTGAGGTGATAAACAATTTTTTGTAAACATACTTCACAATCTTATCAATGAAGCCAACAACGCAGCAGATGGTGGCTATCCCAGATAACAATTTTGGTTGTTTTTACGTTGTTTATGGTTGTTTCATACTTTTGGTTGTTGCAGCAAACATTAACATCATAAAAACAACCATTAATACTAATTAGAGCAACTAAAAATGTGATAATTTAAGATTCAAGCAGATCCTTGCAAATAGAACTCACTTCATCATTTTGATTACTAGATCATTTTTATATAAAGAACGGAATTGCAAAAAGCTTTTTTGAAATATTAAATTTCTGAAAAATTATAATATACTTTGTAAGCGAATTTTGAAAATAATTTATTCATGAATATTTGGACACCTTCAAATTATCTGTCAGATAAAAAAGTTACATTTGAGCACAAGAGATTCTTTACAATTTAAAAAAGTATTATTTCAAAATTATACTTAACTTTAAAAGTTTAAATTTTTGTTAAATTTGGCAGATTTTTATGCTTATTGTTATCATTTAAAATCAAGACATTCATTCAAAATTTCAGCAAATGTTGTATTTAATGTATTTATTGTATTACTGTTCTGCCCTTTGTTGGGCTTGTGTTAGTTTAAACAGCAATGTTTGAACTGATTATCAATATAAATTTGATGTATTGCATATAAAAGTAATGCTAGAACAATCATGGGCAACATAAAATAACGTTGTTACGACCTAAAAATAGTGCTATTTTATTCAGAAAAAACAACCAAAAAGCAACCTAATGTGACGTTGTTGAAACAACGTTGTTTAGACCAGTCAAAAGGGTACCATTTCAACGTTAAAACAACCATAAAAAAACAACTAAAAAACAAAGTTGTTTAGACCAAAATTTGTTATCTGGGATAGCGCCGTAAGGCACTACCTATGAAAAAATAATTAGTTAACAAGAACATTTTTCTATAATAAAATGAATGTTACGAAAATATCCACAAAACAGCTGACTAAATTTTAAAACCTCAATTTAATGGAAAACAATAAAACAGTATACATTGATTATTCTTTGCAATACAGCATTGTTTTGGCATAAATCGAAACTAATGTTTGCAACAAGAAAAGGAATAAAACTTAGAAACTATAATTGCACATTAGGGTGTCCATATTTTGGTAATGTTTGAAAAGTTGCGTTTGAACAACCTCATGTGCAGAAGTTTTGCTTAAAAATCACTGTGCAAAATCAACGAATTATCTTTGGAAAAATTCCTTAGATGTTTTCAGGAAATTACTGCGTTTTGATGATGGCACCATAGCATCACGGAAATCCCTAATGCCCCTCTTTCCGGAATCCAAAATTTTAAATGTATTTTTCTAATTGATTTACACAATTATGTTTTTGATAGGTTGATAAAGTTTTAATAAGATCAAAGCAGTAATAATGGCGAATGCACTGCAATGATTAAGCGCTTGAACATAGACCATCTGTACCATAAAACTATCTACATTCTGCAGATGTAGAGCAAAAAATAAAAGCTCAAATTACAGTACAACATCGCAGATGAAAAATGGAAAATGGATGTATCAATTCAAATTATATTGATCTTTGCACAAATTAGCTTGATAGGCTTCACCTTGCATTATTGACATCATCAATAATGTAATGAATGCCTGAAAATTAATAAGACATTTTTATCAATGATATTTTGTCGATTTAGTATCTAGGTGCTGGAAATAATGCAATAATGTAAAAAATGTGTGTTTGGAAACAGAGGATTCCCCTAATTACTGCAATTTTCAGAGCAAAAATTCTTTGTTTGAGGGGATATAAAATTCAACCAATTGGAAAAATTTTCTAGACAGTGAATTTTAAGCAAAACTGCACCACATCAGCTTGCTCAATTGCAACTTTTAAAAAATGACCAAATTATGGACAACAATATTATACATACATATGGCACATAAATACAAATACCGAGAATCTGTTACAACAAAACTCTTGCAATATATAATCTCTAGATTACACATGCTCTATTGTCAAATTCAGAACGAACTTCAAACAAGTCTTTCTTCACTTAATACTCCAATTTTCACATATTACGCAATTAACTGATATGGAAAACTATCTGAATTGAGTTCAAGGAATATTTTAATTCAGCAAAAAATTTCTTTTGGATGTATTGAACGAATCAGATCAAATACCTTAAAAATTAATATATTGAAGAAATTGTATAACATTAGATGAACAAATTTCTATACAAAATGATTCAAAACTACATTGACATACGAGTAAATCAATATAACTACAAATGGGCTATAATTTTTGACAACAAATTCAACCCTATCTGATGCAATCATAGTAATGAGAAAATTGTATAAAGTTGAGTAAAATTTGCCCAAGAATAGATCATTAGCGGGTAGGAAACACAAAAATGAAAATTTAATAAAGAAAAAAATTGAATGGTTATATTTTCAAAAGTATATCAAAAACAGAAAATTAGTTGGTATTATGTAAATTTACATCTTAAATAAATGCGTATTTCATAGTTTTACAGCTTAGTGTAGCCACTAGTATATTAGTTATTACAGAATCTTAGAGAATCAAACATTTCTGGCACTGATTTCCTTCTTATCCCAAAAAGCAAAATTGAAACGGATTTTGACCCCGGTATTGGACTATTTTCCCTCTAAATGTCGTCGTAACTTAAAGCTCGCATTGGAGAAACGTTAATGAAATAACATAAATTCAAAATCTCAAACAAATATAGAAACTCAATACATAATGAGCATAGGTAAATTGTCTTTTGAAGTTATTCTTAGAAAATAAAAAATATAGATATTTTAATAGTACCTGAGGCAATGGGATGGGAAATTTTTCGGAACTGGTTCCACCAGATTAAAAAATAAAGGAATATATTTGTAGACATCGTCTACACTTTTACACAGTAGAATCGCCCAGTATATCCTGTTAAGTTGTGTATCGAAACCATTTATATGGATGCTGGTTTAAAGACTGGTTTGTGGAACATTGCTATTAAATTGTTTAGTATTGTAAAATCGCTCAGTAAATATAGTCATTTTAAATTTTCACATTATGGTATCAGAGTGGTTAGCAGAATGTTTACTAATAGTCAAATTAAACTTTATGTTCCTGTCCTGTGCTAAACGATATTTCTGGAAATTGTTACCTACAATGGAAGAAACTTATTGTAGTGTGGAGAAATATTTCTAAGTTTTCCATAGAAGATCAAGCTTGTTATGTTATATTATCGGCATTGGGTAATGAGGAAGCAAAGAAGATAGGTTTGGCAAAACCTAAGGATCAATTGGCAGCATGCGATGCTTTGGAATTTTTGATTCAGTAAATTGATAGTTTTTCATAAAGATACTCATACTCGTGGTTATGAGGTTTGGCTGCAAATGAAATCATTTGAAAAAGATGATGAAGACACGTACCAAACATATTGTGGCCAGTTTCGGCGAATTCGACAATAAGCAAGCGATTTAAACGTAGAGATAAGTGATACTATATTTGCATTTATGTTGCTTGATGGGGCAAAATTGCCACAGAATGATCGTATGCTCATTTTTTCAGTAGCTATTAGTACGGCCACTTCTAGTTATAATACATGTAAAATTTTACCTGAAAATTTTGAAGTTGCATAAAGACGATTACAGGATGCCGTAATAAGGTGGATTTTCAAAATACCCTCAAAACCTCTATTCGTGAATACAGTGAGTTTAGGGGTCATGGGTTAGGGTTACGGAAAATGAACACAATTCTGAGTTTATGCAGGTCTCAGACAACAGACAAATACAGGTCGATATACAAATTAATATACAAATACAGGTTATAATGGACCAGACTACCAAAATGTACAACGAGCAGATAAATTTGACGAAGCGAAAAATAGGAAAAAAATTTAAAAGCAATCCAGTTATTCTAAAGACAGGTGTTTTAGGTGCAATATAGCACAACACATTGTTCGAAATTGTTCTCACCCGGGGTGTGGTGTGTGTTTGAGATCAAGCAAGTTTAAAAACAAAGTGCCATTCGGCAGGTAATAGGGAACAAATTTTTGTTATCAATAATAATTATACAAGGTGTGAAAACTCTTGTTTTGGTATACTTGATTATGCTGACACAAAAACGGTGTGTGGAGTTAACTGGTTTAATGATTTTTGTAGAAATAGAAACAATAGTGAGTTGAATATTGTTTACGAACATTCTTTATCTGGTTATACATTTGGAGATTCGCACTCACAACCTAACATTAATGCAATATTAACTGTTATTACTTTTGTATGTGTTATGAAATTACGTGTTGACGTTATTGATGGTAGTTTAACTTTATTAATCAGTAAAGCGACCCTTAAACATGTGAAAGCTGTGATAAATTTGGAGGACGATAGTTATTTTAAACATTATGAAAAATAAGCTTTATGCATACACTTGTCATTATATGATACCTATGGTCTATAATGTAAAAATGGATGGAAACATTGTTAATTTAATAGAGATGATTTAGCATTGGAGTGGTTGAGCGTCATAATGCCGTCCTAAGAACTGCGATGACAAGACAATGTGTTCAGGAGAGATTAGACGTCGCTACAGTTCTACGTTACGCCCTTTTTGCTAAAAATACTTTACTAGATCATTGTGGACTCTCTCCTCATCAACGTGTATTCATAGTATTACACACATTGAGCTTCCAGCAATGACTGAGTTGTCTAGTGATGACCCAATCTGTAACTATTTGAATACTCTTCACTCAGCAAGGAAAGCATACTTATCAACAGATTCTGATATTGGTATTAAAATGTATTAAAGAGAAATGTTGGTTTTTCGGCATCTCCATTTAGTCACGGAGAAAAAGTTTACTATTGGCTAGAAGGTACAAATAAGCACATGAAGGGCTGGCGAAGACCTGTAACTCCAATTGGTCAGGACGGTGCTAATGCGTGTTTGTTCGACTTGGTGCTATTTGGGTTCGCGCACACTAATTCCATTTACGAAGAATAAATGCTCCAATTTTCGAAAAAAAAGCCCCAATAAATAGCATAAGTTCATATAATTCAACAATTATTCCAGCTGTACCGGTAACAGATTTAAGTGATAATGCATCCAAAGATAGTTGAGGTTTTAGATTCCAGTGATAAATCATCTGCAGACTATTTAGAAATTCAGGACGAAAATAATTCAATTAAAATCACCAACACCTCATCAACATCATTCACGATCATCAAACCGATGTCGTAGACCACCTGATTATTTGGATGCCCAATAAGCAACGAAAAGATATTGGAAGTAAAATTGATAGATGATGAGGAAATAAAGTATAAGGTCGTCGATGAAGTATAAAGAAGTGATGTGTCTTGCAATCCAATTTCAACGAAATGGATTCTTTCATGGAAAAGAGAAACAACGGCCAGGAAAACACCTCAAGCAAGACTAATTGCAAGATCATTTTTAGAAAAAAATAAAAAAGAAATTGCTACATATTCTCAAACTGTAGCTAAAGAAACAGTGCGTTACATATTTTCAATTATGCTTTTATGTTTTGCACCTAATTAACTAGACGTAAAAACTCCTTTTTTACAAAGGCCAAAACTTGGTAGTCCAGTTTTTTTATTTCCGCCACCAGAAGCGGGATTTCCTAAGTCTGTAGTATTGAAATTAAATAAGGGTGTATACGGATTAAATGATGCCCCAAGAATGTGGCATGAAAAAGCACACAATGTTTTAATTTAGATAGGAATTGACCAGGTACTTTATTTTCATTTTTCATCTGATAAAATTTCAGGAGCTCTGATGTTACATGTAGATGATTTTGTCTATGCAGGAAATGAATATTTTCTAAAAAATGCATTTGTAAAAATTTTTGAAACGTTTACTATTGGAAAAACAATATTATACAAACTTAACTTTTATACAAATTAGAGTACAAACTATTTCTAATAAGGATAATAGATTCGACATTCTGTCGTCTCAATAACCTGATTATAATAAAAATTATACTATGATTGAACTTCCAGCTGATATAGCTAAAGATTTTAATAGTTCGTTGACCAATGAAGAACTATTTGCAATGGGCTTCCGTGATGATAAGACCAGATTTTTCATTTGCAGTTTCAGCACCTATGCGCTTGCGTGAATAGTGCAAAGGTCAGACATGTTGTATTGACCAACAAAACTTTACGGAAAGCGAAATCACATTACCCTTCGCATGCCCGCTACAGGTCGTTGTTGGGTGAAATGAATTTACAAATTTTTGTTGACAGTGGTTTTAATAATACTGGTGATGGTGGTTATAAATCTGGTTTAGTTGTTTCTTTCCTCTGGGGATCATATTAATGTTGCTACTTGGCGTTCTCGAAAACTCTGAAAAGAAGTGCGTTCAATATTTGCTACAGAAACATTAACTGCAGTTGATGGATTTGATACAGTGCTATGTTTACTAGAAATTCTCAACGAAGCTGAATTAAATGTCAATGTACAGTTAAAAATGGATTCGCTATCACTACTGGAATATTCTAAAGATGGTAGAGATCCTTTAGAAAAGAGATTGAAATTGAATTTGTGTATATTAAAAGAAATGCTTCAACACGATAAACTTAATATTCAAAATGTGCGATCATGTGATCAGCTTGCTGTTGTGTGTACTAAAGAAATATGATTGGGTTTGGTATTTTGTAAACAATGCATTATTGTCTTATGCTGGTGGTCAAATTAATTCGTACCAGTCTTAAACAGGAAAATCGGGCAGGTCAATTAAAAATCGTAGCAAAATGTTTCATACCACTTCGCTTTTTGCCTTCCCACGCTTCGTGAAGTTAATCTAGTCTTTTCAAATTTTCGCATCAGTTTTTTGAAGCATTTTTACGTGTATTCAAATGCATTCGAAGGAGATTATAAATCTTGTAAAGGGCATTGCACGAAATTTTATTTTTTCATTTTCGATAGATGGCGTCTGAAATTTTCAAATTCACATTCCTATCTTTATACATAGGCTCAAAAATATAATCGACTACTGCTGAAAAAATAATTGACTTTTTGAAAACCGGCTGTGAATTTTTTTTGGAAACAGTTCTCTATTGATTTTATTTCTATCCACAGNNNTAATCTAGTCTTTTCAAATTTTCGCATCAGTTTTTTGAAGCATTTTTACGTGTATTCAAATGCATTCGAAGGAGATTATAAATCTTGTAAAGGAGACATCTGCCAGTGTATGGTCTTACCAACGGATTGCCAAAGAGTTCAAGCTCAGTAAATGCTCCGTGCAGTATATGGTCAAAAACAACTATGAAAGAGTAAAGAAACAACATGGGAGGAAACCCACCATCTCAAAACGAGAAAAATACTCGATTAAGACCGAAATGTCCCATCTGAAGGGATCGGGACAGACGGTAAATTCGCGAAAAATCATCGGCAACTGCCTTTTGACTACCTCTCGGAGCACCGTTTGCCAGGTCTTGAAGAAGATGGGCCTCAAATACAAAAATTCCCAAAAGCAATTAATTCTACTGTAAAAGAGTCAAAGCAAATTTATTGCTTAATGTATACAAAATTCTACAAACTAACACATGACAAAAGAAAAATAAAATATAAGCAAATAAATTACTACAAATTAATATGTACAATATATAATAATATAATCAATGTTTGTGTGAATGTTTGTGTAGGTGCTCAATGTTGGATGTATGTTTCAAATGCATGAAGTGTATTACCGTCCCCTAATGTATATTAATTTATTAGAAGAGACTGCTTTAATTTTTTTCTAAATTTTTTATAGTTTTTTTCTATTCGCGTTTCATAATCTAAATTATTCCACAATTTAATTGATATGTGATGAAAGCCATTAGAATTTTTATCTAAACACAAATTTTTGCGATCGCTCATTTAATTTAATATAGTGATTAAGGAAAAGGAGAGATGTTTGTAGAGATTTGAATTTAAATAAGATAGATAGCATATGCATATGAATTTGATAGAACGGAGATAATATTTTATATTTATTATGATATACTGATGCTTCGTCATGTTTTTGTGCAAAGTTTAGACATTTTATACACCAATTAAATGTCTTTGATAGAAGCATATGATGTTTCGAATTTAGGTTAGTTTAAAGAAAAGAACAGGATTGAAAATGAGACAAACAGAAAGCATTTATCAGTTGTTTATGATAATTGCTTGATATTACATTGCGTAAGTGATAAAGATATCTAATGCCTGCAGTCATTTTTTGAATCTTATTCAGTAGAAACTTTTCAAATTTTAATTCATTATCTATCTCAACTCCTAAATAGCTGACTGAATCACTTTGATTAATTGACTCATTATTTATTTTTAGTTCTATATCATTTATTAGATTTCGTTGTGCCTTCGGTGAAAAAATTATAAATTGGGTTTTGTCAATATTTAGTTTTAGTTGATTATTTGTAAAATAATTGTTTAATTTTTCTACATCTGTTTGGAGGTTTTTTGTAGCATCAAAAGCATTTTTTGCGGTACTTACTAGGCATGTGTCGTCGGCATATTGGTAAATGTCGCTGTTTTTAACATGTTTTATTATATCATTTACAAAAATTGCAAATAAAATAGGGCCAAGTACAGTGCCTTGGGGTACCCTACGGTCAGTTGTAATATAACTTGATTTTTTACTGTTTAATATTACACGCTGCTGTCTATTTTTTAAAAAGTTCATGATTAAATTAATGGAGTTAGCACCAAAATTATAATTTATAAGC